>CABFOU010311383.1:0-10619 GCA_900660325.1 Opsanus beta
AAGCAGAATCGAATTTATTGCCAACTAAGTTCTCACATACAGGTAATTTGATCT
Organism: Opsanus beta; assembly: GCA_900660325.1. Lineage (NCBI taxonomy): Eukaryota > Metazoa > Chordata > Actinopteri > Batrachoidiformes > Batrachoididae > Opsanus > Opsanus beta. Next base: position 55 of record CABFOU010311383.1, read on the forward strand.
GGTGTTGTTAGTGCATAAACAACAACAGCAAAAAGAAAATAGAGAATCGCTTCTTTCAGTGTACAAAAAACTTTGTACACTGTAAAATAATAAATATAAGGTCGTGGAATGGGACTGTGGAAAAAGCATGTGATTGGTGTCCAGATGTACAGAATCTTTCAGTGTAGGGATGACCAATCTGTACTTTGTGGAATGGGGGGGAGGGGGCAGGGTAAATAGGGCAAATGGGGGTCTCTGGCATGATTTATTAGTCTAGCTGCGGATGGAAAGAAGCTGTTTTGTGTCTTGAGGTTTTAGTCCTGATGGACCTCAGCCGTCTCCCAGAGGGGAGGGTAACAAAAAGTTTGTGTCCTGGGTGAGAGGGATCGGCCACAATCTTCCTTGCTTGCCTCAGGGCCCTGGAGGTGTACAGGTCCTGTAGGGATGGCAGATTGCAGTCGATCACCTTCTCTCCTTAGCAGTGGCAGCAGTGTACCAGATGGTGATGGAAGAGGAGATGATGGACTCAATGATGGCAGTGTAGAAGTTCACCATCATTGTTTTTGGCAGGTTGAACTTCCTCAGCTGCCGCAAAAAGTAGATCGTCTGTTGTGCTCTCTTCTTTCCCAGAGATCTTCTTTATCCAGAGATAAAGAAGGAGGAATTTCAAGCTCAAAACATAGGGTTAGGGTTATGGTTGTGCATGAACCGCTACATTGGGTATTTTAAATAACAATGGGTGCCGTACTAATAGCAACTTCTGGTTTGCATACGGCACCATATCAATAGCAACGGCCTAAAAAAAGCTGATCATGTTTGTACTTTTTATACTTTGTGTCAGAAATATGTTAATTAGTGGTTAAATTAATTAGTTTGCTTCTTTAAAGATAGTAACTTAAGAACCTGTTTAATCATGTTTAGGAAGCAAGGAAACAATTTGGCGAGAACATGTTAGCCTGTAATCCAGCAAGACGACTGAGATACTGTAGCTGCAGCTTGGTAATTACCTGAAAAAGAAGAACCACAAAGATATCCACTGGAACACTTTAAGATGCTGTCGTAGAGAAAGGTCATCACCTTGATCGTGTCAAACGATAACGCAGGATAACAACACTGAAATAACCCGAAAGATAATGCAAAGATAAGACCCGAGACGGCAGGGAGACAATCCAAAACACAACACGCCAACAACACTGTGATGGCACGAAGGATAACGAGTTAACGTCGAACACCACGCTGTGTTACCACAAATACGACACGGCAATCCAACACTCAAGCCAAACATCAAACATCCAGTAAGCGAAGGAAACGGAACAACTTTTCATGGGTGTAGCGGAGGAGCGAGAAAAAGTGACAGACATAACAAAGACAAATGGAGATAAGAGGGCCAACGGGAAGAGAACCACAACCAAACAAACCGGCATGCAGTGGCACAACAGACATCACAGCACACGCCGACAAAATATTGACAGTGTGAAGAGACAAAAAGGGCAGCGCAGAATTTAGAGGCTTATAGATGTGGGTTGGTATAAATAAATATGAAGAAAGAGCTACATTTGCATAAAATGCTTTTTAAATGGTGACTCTCTCAAACAGCTTGATTATCAAAAACTCCAAAGTGAAACGCCACATCAAAGGCTGATTTCTGAAGGAAAACTATGGTAATACATACAATAATAATAATAATAAAGTGTCAGATGCTCATTTTGATGAACCTTGATGAAGAAGCAGTGATGTGAATTCACTCCCCCCGCATGCACCTTACAGCTACCCCACCTGATCCAAATTTCTCAGTTTTGAACTGCTGACCTCCCTCCCTAGTCCATCCAGACTGGGCACTCAAACCCTGCCTGGGAAGAGGATCATCTCTGCTGCTCCTCTCCATGTTCACTCTTCTTCCCTCTCCTGTTCCATTGCTGTGATGGGTGACAGCAGAGCAGGTGGCCTGGGTTTGATTCCTGGTCAAGCTACCTGTCTGTGGCCTTGGTCAAGATGCATTGCTTGGGTCCACCCAGGTGTAAATGGGTACCTGCCATGGCTGGGGAGGTAACCTGTGATGGACTGGCGTCCCATCCAGGGGGTGTCCTTGACTCTCACCTGCTTCATGCTATGGATTCTGGGGAAAAGCAAAGTTGCATCTTACCAGAGATGAGACGCAACTGTTGCATGATGGATGTAAATTTATTTATTTTTACTCCCACATGCAAGGTATGAAGGAAAATACATGAACACTGCACCACTTGTGTGTACTGCAAACAAGTGGTGCAGTGAAACTGAAGAATATTGAAGTGGAAATAATGCAAAAATTATTTTTGAGATGTACGTATCAAAGAACGACTTGAATACTGTGTAATCCTGAAATTACTCTATTTGCAAGCAAACAAAATTCTCAGCAATTTTCATCTTGTTTTCTTTTTCTTTTTTACTAAAAGTGAAGATAGGTGGGAACAACTTTCAGCGTCAGTTTGGTTTTTGGCTACTTAAGTATGATTTCACATGAATCACATGCCTCCCTTGTTCTTCTCAGCCGAATGAGGAGGGTCAAAGTCCTTCCCATCATCTCTGATGCACAACAGAAATTTGCTTCACACAGAAAACAAAGTGCATCATGCCACAAGAACTCCCAGAGTCCAGATTTTCATATTCTAATGTGATAATTCATTGTCTCTCGATCTCTTCTTGTCTTTATCTTTGGCATAGCCGTGTCCACAGACTCACACTTGCGAGCAATGTCAATGAGATGAAAAGGGATGAAGCGGGGTCCGTTACTCTGGCTTTGCTCTTCCTCATTAGGCAGAACAAGAGACTGTGTTGGTGTCAGCGAGCCGGTTCATCAAATCTCACCAGGACAGACCCCAGTGACACGACCGCGGCCCTGATCTACCCGGCTCTGCCCTGCCTGGACTCCTCGCTCCCTCCTCCTGCAGACCTCTCACATATGATTGAAGCCACTGGAAATGGAAAGAGTCAGTGTAATTTAACATGGCATGCGTGTAGAATTTGTTAAAAAGAAAGAGCGGGGGAGGGAGGGAGGTGGTGAGGGAGAGTGCGTGCATTAGTTTTAAATCAGAGCTTGGGAAAAGAATAGTTTGGAAATAGCCGTTTAAAGAAGAAGGGATGTGCACATCAGTGAGTGCACATGTGATCATAAATGAGGCCGTCTCAAGGAAACAGTCCAGGCTCATCACCTACGTCTTATAGCCAGAGAACACATTTATTACTATACCGAATAAGGCACTAAACATTAAATTAACTGCAATGTCCGTTTTAAGTGCGACAATATTTTCCCGCTTTACAATACATCAGCTTTTCACTGGTATTAAATAAGAAATTTCTCAGTGCATATTTAACCGTAATTGTAATTTTGGCTTTACTCAGTGATTTCAGCATAGATATAATAAAATAAATGTACATCTGTGTTCGCACTATCCGCAATATCAAAATATAAATGTGCTTCCACAAACTATTAAGTGTTGAATTGACACAGATGCTAATGTGACTGTGCTGCACGAAGGAAAGCGGCTATTTAAGATGATCTGTGCAGAACGATGCTCAGTGCAACGGGAAAGTGAAGTCACACAAGCAGCAAACTGAAGCCAGGTTATAGAACTCTGAAGATACAGAATCTACCGTCCTCCAGCCTTCATTCATTTTCTGCTGCTTATCCAGGTCCAGGTAATGGTAGCAGCAAAGCAATCAGCTCATCCCACACTTCCCTCTCCTCGGCCAAGCCCCGCAACTCTTCCTGAGGGATCCTGAGGCATTCCCAAGCCAGCAGGGAAATATCACTCCAGCATGTCCTAGATCTTCCCCGGGGCCTCCTCCCAGGTGGCCGTGCCTAGAAGACCTCCCTAGGGAGACGACCAGGGGCCATCCTCACCATACGCCTCAACAACCTCAGCTGGCTCCTTTCAATGCAAAGAAGCAGCGGCTGTACTCGGAGTACCTCCTGGATAATGAAGCTTCTCACCCTGTCCAGGAGTGTAAGCCCAGATACCCGATGGAGGAGTCTCATTTCTGCTACTTGTACCTGTGACCTTATTCTTTCAATCGTTACCCAAAGTTCATGACTGTAGGTGGGGATAGGAGCGTAAAGTGACTTGTAAATTGAGAGTCTCGTCTTCTGGCTCAGCTCCTTCTTCACCACGACGGTCCGGTACAGTATCCATAAAACATCACATGCCACCCCAATTTGTCTGTCACAATTCAGGTATTTTGACAACAGATACCTGCACTGTTGAAGAATTCACCAATTAGATTTGGTGAAAAGCATCCCTTAACACTGAAGTTGCATCATTGATTTTCCAATGTTCCTTCCTTTTCACATGCTGCTTTCTCAGGGCCAGCTGACTAAATGAATGGAAAGCTTTTCACCTGGTCCACGTGTGCTGGTGTCGAGTGCACAAGCCCCGTTCTTTGAACACTGCCTCTGCGGGCTCGCTAATTGAGCCAGATCAATTCACGGAGATGGCGAGCAGGTTGGCACAGTTGCCACATCAAAGAGGTCGTAATAACTGCAGACCAGGGCCATTAGCGGGGCTGAAAAAGACACATTTGTGTTTGCTTCAAAACAGCCACGGAAGCACTGAGCACACTGAGAATGCAGGGCTTCATTATTCTTTTTTTAACCTACAATTTAGTCACAAGGCCAATTTGGAGCAATTTGGCCACAGAAGAGAAGCTATTCACTTCTACACTCAAACACAACCACTCCAAATTGAACTTTAATTTGATCTTTTTTGCTGCCAGAGTGGAAACCAATATAAACATGCCAAATGAAGCTAATGACACACTGCAATTTTTGAGCAAAAATAGGGGGGGTGGGATCATTCCTGTGCAGTTCGTCTATATCTGTTGACAGTTATGCACAGTGACAATCTTTTACTGTACTACCCTGCATCTCCGTCAGGTTACTTATGACCTACACCAACTGAAAAGCACCAACATGTCCAAAATGTCACAGCTGATGTTCCCTCACCATGCAAGTGATACTAATCATTGGAGTCTCACTAAGTAACCGCTCGTTCGACACAAAGTCATTCCGGTGGTATTCAAGGGTCCTCTGAAGAGTCCTGGCAGCACAGACTTCCAGTTGTGATTAGCGTCCAAGTCTCACAACTGGACAAAAGTCACTGAGAAACTCTGGTCATTATTATTTTTACTATACCACCCTATACAAAATCTAGTCCCATCCGAATAGAGCTTTAGTCTCCCAAAGTAACCATTCCACCATTACCCAAGGATCTTCAGATCTAGTACCAAAGACATCTAGTTGTAGCCTTAGGACCCTGGTTAGTGTCCAAGTCTCACAACCATAAAAGTAAGCCAGGAGGCACTAGGGCCCTTAAGACTTGGACTTTGATTCTCCTGCAAAGATATCGTTATTGTCAAACACCTCTGTCTTGACCTTCTTCAGTGGCTGGAGAAGGTCAAGGGTATGGCCACGCTTCACCTGGCTGCAGCAGACTGATGGTTACTTTTGAGATCTGGGGAAGGACGGCTGTCTGCCTGGGTGGTTGCCATCCAAGAGTTGGGGTGGTTGAATGGTGTGGTGGACACAATGATGCACAGCACCAGACATGCTCTCAGACTTGACTTGCCAACTGAAGGAGGAGGCTGGAGTCGGCCAACATACAAGATATCTCAAAGAGTGATTTCAAGATTTCCACCAGATTTTGTGGCAATTAGTTCTGGAATCAAGAAATCAAAAATTTCTTGAGTCTTCCTAATTCCAGGCAACGACCGGAGAAGGGTGACTGCATTGGCAAGCTACCGTATTTCCTTGATTAAAAGCCCGGGCGTTTATTTTTTTCAAACTGTGCTCAGACCCGGCGCCTAAACGAGGCAGTCCTTTATTCAGGGCAAGCGGTTATTAACAAAATGCTGCTTGCTGCCTGCACTGCAATATGGTGTTACGTTTCACATATATCCCTGGGTGTGGCAAACTAAAGACAACCGCTTTAGATCTGAGCCCTCTGCATCGCTGCGAACCCTCTTTGTAGCCTGACGTGCACCTCCCAAATGACAGAGACCGCAAGGGCTGTGATTGGCCACTTCTCCGGTTTCACTCCTTCCCCTCCCGTCATATTTTAATAGTTTCCGCAGTGCGCACGCCGATTACATTTCAATCATGGATTAAATAGAGGAATGTTTGGCAGAAAATATGACCAACTTTACAACATGGAGTCAAAAAACTACAAAGACGCTAATTCAAGGAGGGAAACTGCACGTACTCTAACGTTGGTTTGGAAGTTGATGAGTGTATAAAGAAGTTGAGCTCGTTGAGGGACAAACTGGTCCAGAAAAAGCCACTGTTCCTGCGGTAAATTGCATTACGACACCCACCAATGCGACGAACTTTGAAAGGGTCACGCTAACGTTGACGTCATTGCATGGCCAAGGAGTTACGGAGTTGTAGAAACATAAATCAGGCTTTAGGATTTTAAAGCACCACACCACAGCGGACTTAGAAAAAAGACTGACTCGACCAAATGTAACCCTTTATCATGCACATAATGCCTGGCACTTATTTAAGGCAGGCGTTTATTTTTTTCAGATGAAGTTTTGACCTGACCAATAAATGAGGCAGGCCCCTAGTCAAGGTTAGGCATTCAAGGCAATACGGTACTGGCAGACGTAGGGGGTAACAAGAAGCAGGAAGTTATGCTTCCACCGGAACCAGATGACAACCGAGGATTACTTGAACTTGGCGAATATATGTGCGCTCTGAGTACCCACATGTGCTGTTACTGGCTATGACAACTATCTCTTTTCCTCGCCATCTTTCTTGCTCCCTCTCTCAGCCTGATAAGCTTGTAACTTCGTTGATTAGCACCGGCCCGTCTTGTGCTGCAGAGGCTGTCTGAAGTGTCATTATGGCTGGCGGGGACTCTTGCGCTCGCCTTATATTTCCCGTCAACTCAGTTTTTCTCGCTTTCTGTCTTCCTTTCGCCGCCATTTTCTCATCTCTTCATCGCCGTAACCTTCAATGTTCTATGTACTTTTCCACTCAGTCTTTTCCTGATTTCTACTTGTTCGTCGTTGCTGCTTCCCACACTGTCACACTTGCAGCGCGGCACTTCTCGGCGAAATAATTTACCGCATGCAGTGCTCTGGCAGATGATTGAAGCGTAATTAGATGGCAGAGACAGTGGAAGCCAGCAGAGGTGTTTGGGAGCCAGTGCTCGTCAGATGGTCGAGTCTCGCTCTCACTGCTTTGCCCTTCAAAACTATCACTTCTGCAGCAAAGGAGAGGAGATTATGTGCAGAGCCCACTGCAGCCAAGTGCACTGCAAAAAGAAATGACTGGTCACATTTTCGTGTAGTCACGCCAGTTCAAGTTAGGCAAGAAAGGAAACGTCTTGGGACTGTTGCAGCAACTTACCATGGACTTAAGTCAAACAAATTCAGTCATGCTGGCAAAAATGTCTGCCCATGTATTGAAAAAAAGCAAAAAAAACATTTTTAACACAAATAGAGGTCACCTAACCGTGACAAACCAGCATGAGAAGATCACAGTTGCCCATGAATGTCATCTTATGTTATGTGTCATGTGACGTGCAAAAACAACCGCAGCATGCCTGAAATATAATGCTAGCACAACCGTGGTACTTCCAGAGAACCTCCCAGTGATGCCGTGGCATACATGATAATGGTATGGGCTCCACAAAAATGCAAAGGACTACCAAAGAATGTCAAAATTTGTATGCAAAAAAAAAAAAAACAATTTTCAAAAATCTTGAAAATTCCACCATGATTGAAACAGATAATAGCACAATGATGCAGTTCATTATAGACACTGTCCTAGACACTTGAAGGTTTTGGAAGGTGTGGACAAGGTTTCACACCGTCAGTGTCTGGGAGGCATATCTGTGAAAGTGAGAACGAGGGTATTTCACTCCGTATTTTCACTCCCAATTGCTGATTTTAAGGGTATTTTCACACAAAGGCCAAAAATTTAAAGGATAATCTTGAGGTCTTATGCGTAAATGCGCACAAGGCACATTTCTGGGAGTCCTGAGCTCCCATACCAATATGGTCTCTCCAGTGGTGGGCACAGCTAACCTAAAAGTTAGCTTCAAAAACTGCTAATCCGCCAATTAAAGACATTTAGCTGAAGCTTATGCTAACCGCTGAGTTTTATTATACAACTAGCTTTATTTGTTTTGTTTTTTTTTTAAATTCTAAAACCCTGAAGAACAAACTTATAGAGCTGAAATTTTAATATGCAGTAGCGTAACCATGGAGGTTCCCAAAAAAGTTTAGAATGCCAAGATCAGACGGCGACCAAAATGTACATAAAAAAAATTTAATGAACAAATTAAATTAACAGTAGTTCCCCTTCGTACGGTTCATTTACAGCACAAAAAGTGTTAAATGAATAAGAAACAAAGTAATAAAGATACACTTGGCAAATAACTTTGATACTGTAATTAATGCTTTTACTCTCACTTTACCTCCTGCTCCTCCGTTTGCTCGAGGCGGCGCTTGTTGCCTCGAGTGATGTGTCGATTTCGCTTATTGGATCAGTATATAAGTTCCAACAGGAACAAACATGTATGATTTTAAGGTTTACAAAGATTTTTGACCGGTAAATTTTATTTATTTATTTATTTTAAATTGTTAGCTAATTCCAGGTTTGCCGAACTACATTTAGTGGGAGCAAATTGGTCAGTTGCAAAAACGTTACCTTTGCTAATTAGCCACTAAGGGAACTGTGCCTCCCACTGGTTGCCCCTCATTGTTCAGACTCATGGAACCCAGGTTATATACGTAACTATCAGCTACACTGTAACATAATGCAGTAGATTCAAGGCTTGACAGAAGCGTGCTTGACAAAAAAAAAATATATTCATGCCAACACAGAAGCGACACATATATACATGAGGTGCTTCAGTGTTGACCTTCATTTCGACACATGACTGTGGCAGGAAAGAAACATACACAAGGAATGATCTGTTGTCCCTGTCGAGTTTCAACGGTGTAGCTGCAAAGCAGAGCAAAGTGCTGATTACATCGCTGCGGTCTGACACCATATGCCTCACGGATGAACACTTGAGGTGGACGTCACGAAAGGGAAGTGGCATCGCACTGAACGTCACGGACAGATACAGGTGCTGAGTGAGCGCCAGTGAGTGCCTGGCCCCAAAGACTGTCGAATTGGCCCGCTGTATTTACAGTCAAATGTGGCTCCCATACAGTCTCTTCAGCTGTAACCCCGATTCGAGGAAGGGACACATCGCGAGGCTAGCTGCTGTCAGCAGCCAACTCCAAGAGCACAGCCAGCCGCACCTTTGATTATCACCCGGAGGTCACCCTGTGTTGAGCCGAGCTGTGGGGACCTGTGGGAGTCAGCTGAGCTAGGACGTCAGGCGAGTCACCTTTAAAGGATAATAAGGTGGCTGCTGACAGACTTCAGAGCACCCAGAGGGGGATCTGTGCTTTTCATGTGAATATGAATGTGATATTGACCAAAAAAAAAAAAAGTCTTAAAGTGAGAGAGAATACAGAATAAATGAGAGGAGAAGCATTAATCTGGTTCGCTTCACAAACCATCTGAAGCGTTCACTGGTGACGACTGGTTGATGGGCCGCAGCGAGCGCCGCGTTATCATAAACATTTGGGATTCACTTCATGGAGACACTTTAATGATGCTTTTAGCATAATTTCCCCGCTGTAATGTAAAATTGAAGGTTAAGCAGTGTCTTACTGTGTGCTGGTAGCTTCATACCCAATAAATATTAGTTATTAGAAAAAAGGTAGCGAAGGAAAAACACTGAAACGCATTGATAGTGTACGGCATTGGTGGGAATCTTTAGTTTGACACCCAGGTGGATCTTTGGTGTCCCCTTGGCCTTGTCCAGCCACTGTGGTCCTCAATCCTGTGGCACCTTTGTGCCGGATCACGCTCTCAGAATCACATCACAAAAAAGTTGTAGCTGACGTTCCCTCACAATGAAAATAATACCCCTCATCCCCTCAGTAACCATTCAACTGAAACAAAGTCATTTCAGCAATACCCAGGAATCCTCAAACAGACTTAGTATCCATGACTTCCAGTCGTCGCCAAATGACTCCCGAACGGAAGAAATCACAATTCTCACCATTGAGCAATGTTCAAAAGCCAAGCGCCGTCGAAGGCTCTCAACCGCTTGCAAGATAAAAAGGAAGAAGTTCACCTGCGAGACACCGTGGCTAATGTTAGCACAGGTAATGATGGTTAGCTACTCATTGCTAATGAGCTTCTTTTTTTTTTTTTAGACGGGGAATATTTCGTCTTACCAATAGATTTAGTTTCCTTTCCACTCAACGTTTGGATTTCTGACGGTGCAAACAATTATACTGGCAACATGTGAGTTGGCTTAAGCCAACATTTAAATATTAACATCGTTTCAGAAAAAAAAAGTAAGTCCCTTCGGCTGCTCCCTTGTTTGTACTCGGGGCCGCCACAGCAAATCCGAGGTGGATCTGCATGTTGAATTGGCACAAGTTTTACGCCGGATGCCGTTCCTGACGCAACTCCGTTTTTTTCTCCACGTCTGTTAATGAACAGCTGCCTCGCATTACCGCCAGGTCAACAGGAAAGA
>CABFOU010311390.1:0-10968 GCA_900660325.1 Opsanus beta
AAACCAGTGATAAAGGGTGTTAAACTTCTTTTTCTTTTTTCTTTTGCTGGGGGGGGGCTGCTGTGGTTTCCCCAAACAAAAACAGAAGCATGCTGGGACATTCAGTTCGCTGTCATTGCTCCAGTAATTGCACGTGCCACGCGTGTTAACTTAAACTTTCTCTCATGCGTTAATGTTTGGAATATTAACGCATATATTAAAATATTCATTTTCCCAAACCCCTTAACGGTGAGTTCAAAGAGAGAAAATGACTAAATCCTTGTATTAAGAAGCTGAAGAGTAGGAGCAATTGTCATGTTAAAAATGGTTGTTGATCAAAACAGCTGTGTTGTCGTTTCATGGTGATTTGACGGAACGTTCCGTCTCTTCTCGCTCTTCAGGAAAAGGCTAAATTACCAGCCCAGCATCTGTATGAAGCTCGGGGGCCCGGCGGGTGTTCGTTGCTGATCGAGGTCCTGACTGAAAACAGCCCCCTCACCCAGAGCGAAATCAAACGCCTCCTTCTCAGAAATGGGTTAGAACAAGTCATCGTATCCTGCACTGGTAGTTCGTGGAACTTGAATACACCACAGTGAGGCCACACGAGGGCAGCCGATATTTAGTGATTAAAGCTCAACGAGCTTTTTCAAATTTGGCAGTTACACAAAGATAAATGTTTACTTGTAAATATGTGATATGGGGAGACTTTCTCACTGCACACAGCTATTAGCTATGCCGTTAGATTAGTCACCTGCATGACATTGGCATTGGCGATTGTAGCGTTCTTCTTCGCTGTTGTCCCACGGAGGAGTAATGCTTTGTTTGCTCACAGAGCAGTGTTTTCGGATGGCGTCCGCCATAACTTCACCAAGAGGGCCTTGGTTTTGGTGCAGGGCCAGGACATCACGGCTGAGCGTGCCTTGGAGTTGGCCATTGAAGCGGGAGCCGAGGATGTCCAGGAGACTCAGGATGAGGAGGAACAGCGCCTCCTGCAGGTTAGATAGGACGATGTAAGGAAATTAAGAAAAGCGTAAACCAAACACAGGGAAACCTAAATGATGCCTGTGTGGAGTTCACCGTTCACGTGGTTTAACACGTGAACGGTGAACTCACCGTGTACTGTGTCGCTGCTGTCGGAAAGTTCATCTCACATAATGCACTTGTTAACTTGTGAACTATCCCAACATTTCCGCTTTCCAAAAAGTGGATTTATTAATGCCTGTGCTTGACTCAAAGATTCTATGCGGCTTTATTTGTCAGGGAGACCAGCACAAAATCAGTCACGTCCATAAATATTTTGGACAGTGACACAATTTTTGAAATTTCGCTTCTTATGCCACCACAAAGGAGTCGAAATGAAACACTCGAGATGTTCTCGTCGTGTAGCCTTTCAGCTTTAACTCAAGGGGTTTAACAAAAATTAGGAATTCAAGCCACTTCTATACACCGTCCCTCCTTTTGCAGAGGCCATAAGTAATTGGACAACCTAAGTATAATTACTGCTAATACAAATCAACACTTTTACAGCCAGTTTTCTTTGGATACGATGGGATGGGTACATGAACATTTCCAGTCACTGAGTACATCTTTTGACTTTATTTACATCAATCATTGAGAAATACAAACGGTATGATACTGTGTGATAAATCTGTCTGGAGGAGACGGTTCTCAAAAAGTAAGTGAATGTGCAAGAAGGAGATGGGTGAGGGAAGCCTCCAAGACACCTTTTACAGCTCTGAAGGTGTTATTAGCTTCTGTGGCTGTGATTGGAGAAATGAGAGATGTGAATGGTTCATGCAGTATTTTTCTTGATCTCTTTTGATTTAAAGCTGAAAGTCTGCAGCTCAGTTACCTCTTGATTGTTTCGACTCTATCTTGGAGGTACACAGAGGGGAAAATGACAAAGATTGCCACTGTCCAAATTCTTCTGTAGTTGACTGTGCTTGTAGCTAACGGTTGCACCTGCTTCTGTCTCCTTCCAGTTTATTTGTCAGGCGACAGACGTGCACAGGGTGCGGGGCTCCCTGGCAGAGCTGGGAATGCAAATTAACTTTGCCGGAGTGGAGTTCACTCCCCGCACCTACACATTTTTGGACGACGCCCAGCTGGAAGCCTGCGCAACACTAATAGAGACCCTCAGTAGCCGTCCAGACGTGATCCGAGTGTGGGACAACATTCAAGCTGAGAGCTGAGGAAACCTGCTTTCTGGACATTGATTTGCCAACAGATGTCAGTGTGTATCGATCGCTGGGTGCTGGTCCTGCTGTCTGTTCGTGTGCATCATGTTAACACACACACAAAAAATTGTGTATTTCCAGTATATAAATATGAGTGTGTTGAATGTTTAAATGTTCTCTTTATAAGAAGATGGGAAGCGGAAGAAATCCTTTGAAGATGGTTATTCTGAAATCTGTGGTCGTGAAAGCAGGTTTTCTGTGGATAACTGGCTCGTCACGCTGTGTGACCGACTGTACATCTGGCACAACTCAGCTGTTTCTCCCTCAGTTCAACATGGTCGTTTTTACTCTGGAAAAAATGAGCAAGCAGTGCAGTGATATCAGTGTTTGTACTCACAACTGGTAACCAATTTGGAAGCAATTAATTTTCTCTGTGATGACAAACAATAAGGCAAGCTGTCTGCCATGTTCTGCTGGTTTGAGGGCCGGATTTTACAAAGGGATCACCAGTTTGAGACTCATACAATGATTTGAACGAAGTTCCTGTGTCTGCGTGTTTGTTCCCCCACTCTTTCCAGCTGCTTTGGCTGATTTTCATCAAACTTGGTATGTCGACGAGGTTTGACCACTTAGTTTTCCTTCAAGGGTTTGTTTTTGCAAAAGTCAAGGTCATTAAAATCTTAAGTTAAAAATATGATTTTTTTCAAACCAATTTGGACCAAACAGGGCAGGTAGGTGGATTCCAGAATTGCCCTGACAAGGTCAATCGTTCCACTGAAGCTCAAGGTCATTGGGGTCAATGGTCAGATTTCCAACAGGCAATGAATTGGGTTTAGAAGATAATTCCATCCTGAAAAGGTGACCACAACCTTATTGATGTTATACTTCCCCTACCTGTCTGCTGTAGACCTTAGTATCTTCATCCCAGTGGGTGCTAGTTTCATAAACATTTAATCTTCTGAATTTACTTAAATACAAAAATTTGTAGCACCACTATGAAATTCTCTGCCCTGTCCAATGTCTCAAAATGAGGTGGGATGCTTATAATCTAGGTCACAGCTGAAGGACATTCTGAAGCAACCTTCTCACGGGTCAGTGCCCCACTGTAGCATCAACATAACACTCAGATTACATAATTGGGATAGAATATATTGAGCCACCTTCAGCCTGTTGATTGGTGAATTGTACTGCACAGTGAGTCTCCTAAGTGACGACATGAAGTACAGTTAAAATCTACACCGCCAGTGTGCTTACACAAACACTGAGCCGATGATTTGATGTGAACGGGGGGCGTCCAGTGTAACGGCTCTCAGCCCATTTGCTCTGGATATCAATGCTTGCCATTGATTTCCTGGTCAATTCCTGGCAGCTGTTGCGTGTTATTGATTCCTTCTCTGTTGGTGTTGTGCTGCAACATGCAAGCTAGAGGCCAACAGTCTGCCCTGTGCCAGAGTGGAGGGTTCAACTCTGACATCTGTATCCAAATACTGAAATCATCTTTTTTTTTTTTTTTAGGTTCTTTTCAGAACTTTGATGGAGACGAGTCAATATTTTTGAACACGCTTGAGTAGCAAGTATTGCTGGGAAGTATTGATGTTTAAGTCAAGGTTGCGTAACGGCCAAGGCCAAGAACGATCTGACAGTCTGACGTTCATGTGAGGTATGTTGGGTTTTACTTTTTCTTAAACTATGAGGGAAGAATTGACTCACTGTGAGAGGACATTTTTCCACAATATATTTCTTGTGCTGTGACAGATGAGTGGTGACACTTTGCAAAGTTTGACTTGGAAGATCAAGAGCATTTTTTTAGGATAGCTTGATGTGCAGTATTGGAATTGATGAAGGCATGTGGTGACTTTTGAACATCTAACATTCCAATTTTGCTAACATATATGAATGTATGGAACCTTGGACCAAAGTAAATCGTTTGCCAAGGTCCAACAGTCACGTTGTCCTTTTATTACTTTCATTTTCATTATGTCATTTCTTTGATCCCTAACATTCTTTGATTATTATCCCTTACCTTCAATCCTAATCACTTGAATTTTAATTTTGAGCTTTGATCTTGTAATCAGGAACAAAGGAATCAGGATCAAAGATTAAAGGCAGGATCTGCCCCTGTTGTTTGTTGACCCGAGGCCTATTTCTTCACCAAATTTCATTCAAATCAGATCATGTAATTTCGCGATACGCTGCTAACAAGCAGATCATTAGCAATGACAACATTACCTCCACGACAGGGGTAATAACAGCGTTAGCATTATTAGCAATGATAAGATAAATTTGTTTCAGGAAATAATAATAAAACTACAAAAACAATGAGTACTAAATTGTTTTTCGTGTGCGTGTTGTAGGCCACTTGAGCTCCATGTCAGACTCGGACCTTAAGAGGAGCGGGGGACCATCAGCCAGGGTCTCTGAATGCCGATCGCCTCCAGCATCCAGTATGGAGCTGCTCAGCTCCTCCAAGGTGAAGGACTGCACTCAGAAAATCACAGAGAAGGTGACACAGGTACGGGGGGCCGAGAACCTCTGGGCTCAGTCTTTGGCTGCACACGTTGATTTCTTCACTCAAGACGTGCAGCCGAACGTGCTGAGCGCCAAGATGGTTTTGGTGAATCTGAGCACGTCCCATTTAAGCGCTCAGAGGGAGTGAGCTTGGTTAATTCACCACTAAATTAGAATGTAATGCCCCATGATGCATTCAGTCATCCGTAGAGCAGAATTTGTGTGAGATTTTGAAGGAATGTGTTTGTTGTTATGATGGAAGAATGTCATTTAATTAACTTGCTAGTGGAAAAATCAGTAAGCGGTTTGGTGGCTGGATGTGTTCCTCCTGGGTGTGCATAACAAAGTTACATTTAGCCACAGTTCAATTCAGGCCCACTGTTGTTACAGCCGGAGCCCCGAGGTGCCAGATTCTGGATCACTGCCCCTGTGGGATGCTTTAAAAAAAAAAACTGAGTTCCCAATGACTGGTGACCTTGCTTTGCCGGGTGAATTGTTGATCTCTGGCTCTGTCTGTCTTTGGCTTTGGAGAATCATGAGGGCATCAGTTGTCTATTTGCAATTTGGCTAAACAGAGCACAGGGACTGTTACAGCACGCAAACTCAGTTGGGCAATTGTGAGACAGCGATTACTGCCCTCAAACCCATCAGGATCCTGCCTTTTCTATAATTTCCAAAAATAACGGCGCCAACTGGATGCAGTTTTCACTGTTACCAGTGACAGGATGGTCATCGATTTGTTTGACCTACAAGGTCGCAAAATCGGAGCTCACACCATCCACCAAGAACCCGATCAAAGCAGTGAATACAGAAAAGTCTATCCCATGTTTACTGAAATGAAAGCTAGTTTACTCGAGAACGGAGTTAGTTGAACTTTTTCTCTCATGGTGCACAATAGATACCATAGCTTAAAAGTAAGATTTCTTTTAAGATATTAAAAAGGACAAATTTATACAATAACTGTACCCAGGAATGTTTGATAGTGGTACATTCTTTATATGTAGGTACTATCTTTGGAGTCTGATGTACTGCCTGAATACAAACTCCAGGTTCCAGAGACCACATGGTGGATTTTGCTTCACTACGGCCCCTTCAAGGCATTTTGGGACTGGATTATTCTCCTGCTGGTTCTCTACACGGCTGTTGTCACTCCGTACTCGGCCGCTTTTCTTTTGGATGAACATGGGCGTTCGCGTCAAAGGAGTTGCGGCTACACGTGCAACCCTCTAAATGTGGTGGATCTCATGGTGGACGTGCTGTTTATTGTGGACATAGCCATCAACCTTCGCACCAGCTACGTAGACCAAAACGATGAGGTGGTCACTCAGCCAAGCCGGATAGCCAAACACTACATCAAAGGCTGGTTCCCGATCGATCTGTTTGCGGCAATCCCTTTTGACCTTCTCATTTTCAGATCTGGTTCTGATGAGGTAAGAATTCATTACATACAATGTCCCAAATCCACAACCCACTAAACAATTTTTGACCCTTTCTTCATTTAATTCTACTGAATATTTCATGGCCTTTCTCTTTCCTAATATTCTTCTTTATTCTTGTTATTGGACACTAAAGATGGCAACTTTGACAAGCTTGCTGAAAACAGCTCGACTGCTAAGGTTGGTGCGGGTAGCAAGAAAGCTGGACCGTTACTCTGAATACGGCGCTGCTGTCCTCTTCTTGCTGATGTGCACCTTTGTGCTCATTGCCCACTGGCTCGCCTGCATTTGGTATGCTATTGGTTTTGTGGAGAGGCCGTACACGGAGACAGGGTGGCTGGACAACCTGGCCGAACAACTAGGGAAGGCATATAATGAAAGCGACTCCACTTCTGGTCCATCGGTCAAAGACAAGTATGTCACTGCTCTGTACTTCACCTTAAGCAGTTTGACCAGCGTGGGGTTTGGTAACGTCTCTCCAAACACCAACTCTGAAAAGATCTTCTCTATCTGCGTCATGGTCATTGGGTGTAAGTATTTAAAGCTTTGCTTTATGTTGTCGCCACAATGGGACCTCAAGAATTTGACATTGTCATTTGGGTCTTTTTGTTATCTGACCTCAGTGTTTGTTTTGTGCCAGCTCTCATGTATGCTAGCATATTTGGGAACGTATCGGCCATCATCCAGAGGTTGTACTCCAGCACAACCCGTTACCATACCCAGATACTTCGAGTCAAAGAATTCATCCGCTTTCACCAAATCCCAGGTTCCCTTCGTCAGAGGCTAGAGGAATACTTCCAACATGCTTGGTCCTACACAAATGGCATAGACATGAATGCTGTACGTCAAAATGTGACAAATCAGTCATGGCCATTGTGGTTTTTCTGTAGCTAACCCCTGATATGTTGATGGTTTGGTCTTCTGATGTCCAGGTGTTGAAGGGATTTCCAGAGTCTTTGCAGGCAGACATCTGCTTGCACTTAAACCGATCTCTGCTGCAGAACTGCAAAGCCTTTCGTGGTGGCAGTCAAGCCTGTCTGCGCGCGCTGGCTATGAGGTTTAAGACTGTCCACGCGCCACCAGGAGACACTCTAATCCATTACGGCGACATCTTGGACTCACTGTTCTTTATTACACGTGGTTCCATCCAAGTCATCAAGGAAGATGTGGTGGTAGCCATTTTAGGTAAAGCATCTACATGTATGTGGAGTTCACTTTTAGAAACAATCAAATGCTGTTCAACTCAATATTTAATCTCAGTTTTACTCTAACAGAAAAGAATGACATCTTTGGTGAACCTATTCACCTGTATGACGATCCAGGGAAGTCCAATTCAGATGTACACACAATCACCTACTGTGACCTGCATCGCATCTTTAGGGATGATCTGCTGGAGGTCCTAGATATTTACCCCAGCTTTGCAGACAACTTTTGGAGGAACCTGGAGATAACCTTTGACCTTCGAGATGTAAGTTGGGATTTGATTATACAAAATTAAATCCATACTGGATCCACTGTTGTGAAGCCAAAAGAAATGATAGGTTAGATTTTGGATACATTTTCATCCATACTAAGAACATTTTAACGTTTGTTAGCAAAAGCCCTTCTTGAAAAAAATATGGCTTGGTACAAGAAGAAATGTTGAAAAGGTCACTTCATGCTCAACCACAATTCTATTCCAAAGTCTTTAACGGTAAATGGACTGAGATGTCAAGGTGCTGTCATGTTCAACTGCGCACCAGGAGCAATTTGGGGATTAAGGACCTTGCCCAAGGGCCTTTAGTGGTTTTCCGGCCTGATAGGGATTTGACCCAAAGGTTCTCTGGTCACAAGCCCCTTGCTGTAACCAACTGACTACACCTCCCATGTGTCTTGTTTGACTTTGGTTTGTGTCTTTTATTCTGCATTCTTCAGGCTGAGCAGGTTCCACCAATAATGACAGACTCTGTCGACAAATGTGGATGGCATCGCAAGCCAAGACATAGAATTCACTCCCTGGACTGTCGAAATAGACCAGGTGAGATTTACCACAAATTCCTAACCTTTCTTTTGACCTTAGAATCCTGGTAATGTGAAATGAATATAGAAAATGATTTAAATCATAAATATTTATGTATAATTACACCAGGGGCGTTTAAGTATTCATTACTTTTATAAGTGATAAAAGTGTTCTAACTCTATATGTCTGGTATAAAGGTGATTAAAATACTTACCAAAAAATGCAAGGACTAATGGCTAAGTAGTTTGTATTAGTTCATATTTGCATTACAGGGAGTTGCATAGACACATCTAGTGTAATTCCAACATCTTTAAGTACGTTTGTTGGGGGAATGAGCATGGAGACCCATTGTAGAAACTATGCTAGGCTAGCTAGCTAGGTAGTGCAGCTGCTACCCAATAATAAATTAGCAGTTAGGTGTAGGGAGTGTATTTGTGTCACCCTGTATTGTCTTCCAGCTGACTGTGAACAATATCAATTAAAGTTTAGGACAGTTAATACTTCGATAAAACAGAATTTTATAAAATTACAGCTCTAGCAAATACAGCGGCCTCCATAAGCTAGTGTGATGGAGGCCAGCAGGAGTCGCTCTGCATATGGTAGTCAATAGGCCTCACTCCCCCGACAGCCAAAGGATACTCTGGCCACTCAGGCCAGATCCCAGGTTTTAGCCGAATGGTCAGATCGTCTGCCTCCCATGCCGGAGATCGTGAATTTGTGTCCCGAGGGGAGTAAGTGCGAGGAGTCAATCACAACGCAGAAGCAGAGAAACTAGCCGCTACACTAGCATGGATTAATGTAGCTGCTGCCCACTAATGAAGTAATAACTGTGTAACACTAATGTGTTTTGTAATATCCAGTATTGTTAGAGTTGACCATGAGTTATTACTCTCAGCACAGTTCATTCTTTGGCTAGCTAACATGATAGCCACCACATAAAAGTTGTGTCTTTTCTCTGTTTGTCCCTTTTCAAGTCCATGCTGGTACAGTCTGATGTAGAATGATGTACAGACACTGAGTGATTGAAATGCTTTCTGTGAACAGATGGAATAGATCATGAAGACTCCTACCCCCTTCAATCCTTCTGTCATCGTCACTCGCCTCCGAAGGCCGACTGGGATGACTGCTGTAGTTGCGGCTCACCATGCTCGCAGTCCAGTGAAGACCTGGCCAAAACCTTTACCCATGGTGCCAAAGTGGAGATTTACCCCATTGAAGACACCAGGCGAGACTATTCCCAACCTGTAGTGCATCTCCTTCAGTCCAATGGAACCTCTGTGGCGAGGGAAGCAGTACTGGACAGGACCACCCAAGGTACATAGTCATTAGATATTAATTACTTCAGGCAAGAAAGGCATGTGTGGGAAATATGAGACATTTGGCATGGAAGACGCCAATACGTTTTGAGTGAGGAAGGTTTTCCAGGAAATTTGGATTTCTGGATGCGATGTATACCACTACTTAAAAAACACATGTTCTGCTGACATTGCACATTTGACTGACAGACTTTATTTTTTTAAAAATATGGTAGCGATTATCAGAGGTGGAAAACCCAGTTTTCAGTGGGTAAAAGTCCGACCATGTATTGCTTCTACCTGCGCACCTAAAACAGGTGATTTCGGTACTTAGCTCATCTACCTGCCTGAAGAGTCAAACCAATTAGAATCAGCTAGTTTAGTGGGTGGACGGAACAAATATGTGGTCGGCCTTTTACTCACTGAAGCCGGGATTTTTCTACTCCTGGCCACTGTTGGCCTTAGCATACAGTATGTGGTCACATGTTTGTTTTGTGTGCCTTCATAAATCCTCTGGTCTGCATAGACACTAATGAAAACCTCTACCTTTAAGTTTTATATATTTTGTGTAAATACTGTTGGACATCACTGTTGTTTCTTCTTCAAGTTTTCCTAATCTACTGCCCTGAATATGTCAGGAATGTATCGATACTGGCCAGACCAACAGCATCAACAATTCCCCAGTCGTACCTGGAGATCGTCTTCTGTCCAGAACCCGCAGCACCCTCCACCTTTCACAGAAGAGAGGCCCAGTGAGCTCGAGACTCGGCTTGAGGTTCTGCATTCACAGCTGAACAGGTGCATTTGTCCTTGATGTTCCAGTGGTTTGTCAGATTGGTAGCATCCGGATTGTCCTATCCATGTCAATTCATGTGAAGTTTTTAATGTGCAAAAAGTACAACTATATTGTAGATAAAGTATACACAGTCTGTAGGATGTATGTCATGCAGTAAGACAAACCTGAGACAGGAAAATCAGCAGACACGGATTCTAAGGCATTGGAATCTAATTTGTTAGCTAAAAAAAAAAAAGGCAGGAATTGTTTTGTGCATCCTTATAGGGAAAGGGCAACCCTACAAAAGCAAATTCAGAACAGCATATGGTCCAGATATAAACAGTAGACCGTAATGGAAAAATGCAAATATATGCAAAGACAGACTCTTAGGCAAAAAAAGTGGGTAACTGAGAAATGGAGTGGAAGAGAACATCCCAGAGGAAGCTTTCACAGATTAAAAACTGACCGCACTTCATTAAAAATGCAGTGGACTGTCCTTTAATTTCATTTTCAATCCACATGTCCTGATCATATATTGGACCTAGTCATACAAAAATTCCTCTCTCTCTCTCTCACTCTCTCTCTCTCAATTTTCTAGACTAGAGACTCGCATGACCGCTGACATCAACGTTATCCTCCAGCTTCTCCAGAGACAAATCACTCCTGTTCCTCCTGCTTACAGCACCGTTTCTTCCAGTACACTCCCCACTGACGCACGGGGCCTGTATGGCACTGGGACGCCAGCCTTGCACACCATGTACCCAAATTCCCCCCTGCAGATAGACAGCCGGTGACCCTC
>CABFOU010311410.1:7933-18399 GCA_900660325.1 Opsanus beta
AGAGATGGCACAAACATAAAACACATCCCTATGAGCAGATCCCTTTCACATGACAAGACGATGGCTGACCTGACCAACCATCTTGCTGCAAAGACTCTACAGTACAACAGTACATCACACAAACTGGTCATCACCTCTTCTTCAGGGCATACCAGGAGCAACACAATCATGAAGAAGCAGACACACTGTTGATCTACCAGGCTGTCCTGGCATCACAGCAAAACCCACCAGATGCACAGACAGTTTTCTTCTCCCCAGACACAGATGTCCTAGTGTTAGTCATAGCAAACTATGAGCTCATGCTGAAGAGCACGTCCGTTTCCATGACCTCTGAGGTAATGGGGACAGAGCCAATATGGAGAGCCATAGGGGCAGAAAGAGCAAAGGCTTTGCCAGCCTTCCATGCATTCACCGGCGCTGACAATACTGGAAGGTTCTCCCGTATAGGCAAAGCAACCCGGGTGCAAGTCTACATGAAGGCAGATAGAGATGTAATCAATTCACTGCAGATGCTTTCAACAGAGGCAGAAGTGACCGAAACTATGCTGGCTACTCTGGCTAGCTTCGTCTGTGCAGCCTACTCCCCCAAAGGCAGCTACATCAAGACCATCTCCAAACTGCAATGGCATCTCTTCTGCAAGCATATGGCAGAAAGTGGCAAGCTACCTCTTACCCTTGGAGCTCTGAGACGACATGTCCTGAAAGTCCATATCCAAGCCAGAGTGTGGGGAGAGGCCAGCATTGCACTGCAGGATCCTCAGTTGGATCCCATGCAGAATGGCTACCACAAGGAGTTCAATGGCCAGCTGAAACCAACCATGACAGATGACCTTCCAGTTCCAAAGGCCATCATTGAGATGGTTAGCTATCAATGCAAAAAAGACTGTCCTTCTGCCAGATGTTCTTGCAGAACAAAGAAATTATCCTGCACTGATCTTTGCCAATGCGGCAGTGAGTGTCAGAATGATGAGGACACACAGAACAAGTATGAAACTGATGAGGACGACGATGGTGATGATATGTAAAGATTCCTTGGTTGCCTAAAAGATTAAACCCATTTCTGCCATGAGGAGCATGTTGGTTCTTAAAGGCAGGGCATCTCTTTTGCATGCCTAAAAATTAACATTGTGTAAATACAATGGTGTATGGAACAAAATACCATTTAAGAACATTTAGCAAAGTATAGGAGCTAGAAAGTCAGTTTGGTTGGAATTATAGTGATTGAATTAAAGTATCACAGATACCAAAATCCCTAGTCTACTTTCAGACCCTTAGAGTGCATGGGTGTTTGTCATGTATGTGTGAAATTTATTTACAGTTTACAAATGTGCACCACATGCATTCAAGAACATGACAAATTTTATGCACAAGTCTCATGCAGATTATTATTCATAGACAAATACATGAACACTGAAATAATACTACTGAACTAACTCAGTTCAGTGAGCTTCTTACGAAGACTGACAGTTAGTGTTTGGTGCATTTTTCAAATTCTAGGTAATTACTGATCGTCAGATTTCACAGACACGTCCTCCATGAAAAGCCTATGGGCATGAGTGATGTTTTGTTGTGCTGCTGGGGGGGGGTGGCAAAAGAGATGTCCTGCCTTTAATGGAGACTAACTTAGAGGAATGTTCATGTCTGATCACTTGTAAAACATTCAATAAAATGGAAAGTTTCAATCAAATAAGTTTGTAGTTGAATCTAGCTCATTTATGTTGATACCATTGGATTCCTTGGCCCTGAAAATGGTGGTTTAGCTGTCAAAATCAAATTTCTAAGTCATTTAGAAGCTGAGATATTGACGAAAACCTTTTTTACAGCAGCCATTGTGTAAAATCCAAGATGGCGGCCATAAAAGTATCAGGGCAAATGGAAACATTGTTTTTATATGATTGGTTATACAAAAAAAAAAAAAGTTTCCAAAAATGTATAGTTTTGATACTCTCCAAAAAAAATGTGACGAAATTACATAGTGAACCTGACTAATAAGCAGCAGAAAATGAATGAATGAATAAACCCTTGAATTAAAGTTGAATGTCAACATGACAAGAACTTCAGGATTAATTTTAAAGCCATTGTTACAAACCAACCAAGTGTTGATGTCCAAATTCATACGGACCTGATCGTACATTCGATACCATTTCTCTTTTCCTTCTCCTGAGACAGACAGTCGCGATACAGCCCACTGATCACTGAGGTTAAATGACAGAATTATTGTTATTTACCTACTTCAATAGATGATTTTTTTTTCCCTTGTTGCCCTGGAAACAACTTCAATGCTTCAGTCACTGATCCACTTTGAAACAAGGTGAGGGTTCAGATCCCAGTTGGGATGCAGCATGCTTTTGGTCTCTGGGTCGCTCTTGTGTCCAGCCAGTGAGTCCACAGCTGATCCTGGACATCAGTCTTGCATCACAGTATTTTAGTGTCTTCCACTGTGGCAGGTCTTTGTTTGTTGTTAAGTGTTTGCGATGCGTTTCCAGCACTTTTATTATTTTCCTAGTTACTGTTTCAGTGTTTGTTGTTTTTCTGGTTGCTGTGGTTTTTGATTCCACATTACAGACTTTTGCTGAATTTTTAATATTGCACAATCAATTTGCTGCTCACTTTTATCTTCCCATAAAACAACAACAACAACAACAAAACTGACAATGACAATAACAGTGACAGTGAAAAACTGATGAAGACAGAGTGAGGATGCTAACAGGGAGCGAAGGGAGACAAACAAACAACAAACTGTTACGATTCTGTCTTACCCGTGCACTTCCTGTTTTATTTTTGTGATCACCTTCCCCTTGTGTGGTTTGTAGCTTTCTTCCTGTGTGCCTCAGTTCAGTTGGTTCCAATCATCCTAGTCGTCCTCAGCTGTCTCCGGTCATTAGTTCCCAGTTCTTACATTGACTCTCTTCTCTTTTCTCTTCAGCCAGACCGTCTTGTGTTTTCATGCCGAGCTTTTCAGCGTCTTCAGTGCTCTCGCGTCCTTTTGTTGCCGATCTTTGATGCCTGACCCTGATTCTGCTTCTTAGACTGTTCCCTCGGAGTCTGGTATGTGGTACGACTGCCCTCTATGTTTTTACTACCTGCCTGTTGTGCAGATCCTCACTTGCGTTTAATCGTTTTGCTGCTTCAAGGACTGATTTAATTTTAATAATAATAATAATGATGCCTTGGATTTATAGAGCACCGTTCAAGATACCAAAGTGCTTTACAAGTTGATTTCTTTGTGTATCCTGACCCATGCCTGGTTGCTGACCTCCATTAAGGAACCTTATATCCACTCAGCTGTCTGTTTCTCTGTGAAGGGGTCCCGAGTTGTGCTCCAGATGTTAGAGAAAAATCTGGTCACATCAGACCCCACAGAGAGAGACCTGCTCTACAGAACCAAGGCCGCCGGCTTCAAGGACAGGAACAACAGCTGAGCAGCGTGTTCCACTACCTCGAGGAGTGCCGCACACAACAAGGTGCTTTGATGGACCAGATTAAGCTGCTGATTGGTCAGCAGTCGGTCCTACAGGCCAGATCGGAGCCTCCTACAGCCGCTGAACTCCAGGTAGCCTGGTCGGTGGGTTTGGTCGTGAACATTCTTCTCCAGACGTTCAGCCATGAGTCTCACCTTCCTCCCACTGAGTGACACAATGGCGACCAGGCAACCTGCAGATGGTTTTTATTCCTGTGTTCCAGCTCATACCCCTCCGAAGCCACTCGTGCGATCTTCATTATCACAGATCTCACTGGGAGGGCCCAAGCATGGGCTGTGGCGGAGTGGGAGTGGCAAACTCCCATTTGCCGATCTGCGGAGGAATTTTCCAAAGCCATGATAGTTATGACGGAAGTTTGATGATGTTGAAGCTTTAACAACAAAAACAGATTCTTTGCACAAACGGAAAATTGAGAAAGAGTGGCCCCGCCTCATCGCTGGAGATGTACACCGCTGCAGGAAACAACACCTCTTGTTCAGCAGAGTGAGACTCCGTCAGCACCCTGTCTGCCAGGAGGAGCCCATGCAGATTGGTTGTTCTCATCTGACCCCTGATGAACGTAAGAGACTGGTCCAAGAGAGGCTGTGCATTTATTGTGGTAAAGTTGGACACTCCATCGCTAGTTGCCCTACAAGGTCTGTGGTTTCAAAGAAAAATTGTCCTTTAGTGAGCCATTATTCTGCCTTGCCTACTCTTCATCACCCTCTCATTCCTGCTTCCCTTCAGCTGGCATCTGGACCATTAAGGAGTGCTGGTTGATTGTTGTGCTGATGAAACCTTTGTGGATCAAGCCCTTTTAAGAAACCCCTTCAAGCCACCACACTGGAGAGAGGACTGCTGGCCCCAGTGACCCAAAAACAGCTCCTTTGCTCCCGACTATGAAAGGTAAACACACTGAACAGTTGCAACTTTATATTATTGACTCTCCTCAGCATCCAGTGGTTCCGGGCTTTCCCTGGCTGAAAAAAACATGACCCTCATATAGCATGGACCTCAGGTCTGGTCACCAGATGGAGGCCCCAGTGCCAGGTTACCTCTTTTCTGAGCCAGTCATCTCGGTGCCAGCAGTCTCCCAAACCCTCTGGGATCCCTGAGGAGTACCATGATCCAGGCAAGGTATTCAGCAAGGCACGTGCTACATCTTTCCCACCTCAATGTGAGTACAACAGCACCATTAATCTCTTGCCTGACACAACACCTCCCAGAGGAAGATTATACTTTCTGTCAGGTCCTGAACTCCAGGCTACGAATGACTACATTCAAGAGGGCCTGGCAACAGGCGTCATCTGGCCCTCATCATCACCTGCCGGCACAGGATTCTTTTTTTGTTGAAAACAAGGACAAATCACTGCATCCCTGTTTTGATTACAGAGGACTCCTTGAAATCACCATGAAGAACAGATATCCACTGCCCCTCCTGTTATCTGTGTTCGAACGGCTGCAGGGCGCCACTATCTTCACTAAATTTGACCTCCACCCACCAACTTGTCAGAATTAAGGAGGGGGATGAATAAAAGACAGCTTTCAATGCACCAAATGGATATTATGAATATCTGGTAATGCCTTTTGGGTTAACAAATATCACAGGAGTCTTCCAGTGCCTGGTGAATGATGTTTTGAGGGAGTATTTGTCTTTGTGTACTTAGATAACTGATTTTTTTCAGACCACTCTGAGCACATTTATCATTTTCATCAAGTGCTTCAACATCTCCTTCATAATCAGCTTTTTGTAAAAGCAGAAAAGTGTGACATTCATTGTTCATCTGTATTGTTTCTTGGTTTTATTATGGTTCTATAACTATGGACTCGGCAAAGACTAAAGCGGTATAAGAATCCTGTTACTGATGTATGCGCCATCTGTTAGGATGCCGAGACTTACCAAATTCTATTATATTTCACTGTGTATGCTGTCACAACTCCTGAACTTTGCGAAAAGCACAAAGTGTCTTTTTGACCAAATATCGACTAAACTGTTTAAGGACCTGTGGTCTACGTTTGAGCCCACTATGCTGAAAACCTGTCACTAACCTCAGGTTCTGTTCCTACAAGTTTTAAATCTGCAGTGATCAAACCTATTGTTACAAAACCTAATCTGGATCCAGTTTCTTGAAAAATTGCAGACCGATATCAAATCTGCCCTTCTGTTCTACAATTCTTGAAAAGGTGTTTTCACAGCAGCTTGTGGATTATTTTACTGAAAATAACCTCTTTGAGCCGCTGCAGTCCACATTTAGAATGCACCACTCCACAGAGACAGCACTTACTAAAGTGGTGAATGATCTGCTTGCAATGGTTTCCGATACCACCACAGTGCTGCTATTGTTAGATCTTAGCTCTGCGTTTTACACGGTTGATCATCGCATAGTACTGGATAGGCTTGAGAATTATTTTGTGATTGATAGCAATATTCTTGCGTGGTTGATATCTTGCTTATCTAGTCACTCTCATTGTGTCTTTTATAAGAACGTTACTTCAAGGTCCATTTATTGTCATTCCAAGCATGTGATACATGAAGGAACGAATTTCCGTACTCAAGGCCCGGTGAAGGCATGAAAATAAAAAAAGTAATGATATGCAAAATATATACAAATAAAATAATTAAACAGAAGAGCCAGTGTGGTGACCTGCAAAAAGTGAATTGTGACCATATTTCACTCAGTCCCCTTTAGCAGCGTTGCATTAGGGGTGTGACGTTTTGTTCTTCAGTCTGATAGCTTCCAGAAAGAAGCTGGACGGCAGACGGGAGGTTCTGGCTTTGATGCTGCGCAGCCTTCTCCCTGAAGGCAGAGGGACAAACAGTCCATGGGTGGGGTGAGTGGGGTCCTTCGTAATACTGGAGGCCCTGCTCCTGCAGCGGCTGATGTAAATGTCACTGATGGAAGGAAGGTTACCCCTGATGATCCTCTGTGCAGCTTTCATCACACGCTGCAGAGCAGTGACCGTACCACACAGTGATGGACTGGGTCAGGACGCTCTCCACCACATGTGCAGAAGGAGACAAGAGTGGGGGGGTGCAAGTCCAGCATATTTCAGCTTCCTCAGAAAGTAGAGGCATTGGTGGGCCTTTTTCAGGAAGCTGGCTGTGTTGTTTGACCAGGTGAGGTTGTCAGTGACCACCTGTACAGCTGTGCCTGCAATGTAGGGGGGAGTGGTTACTCCTCCTTAAGTCCAAGATCACTTCCTTTGTCTTCATCACATTTATGCAGAGATTGTTGTTTCTGCACCACACCGCCAGATGTTGAAGCTTCTGCCGGTACTCTGCCTCGTCATTGTGGGAGATTAGTCCCACCGCAGCCGTGTCATCTGCAAACTTGACAATATGACAGCTGGGATATTTGGCTGAGCAGTCATAAGTCAGCAGAGTGTACAGGAGGGGGCTCAGGATACATCCCTGAGGGGAGCTGGTGTTCAGGATGGTGGATGAAGACCAAGGATCCAAGGACTGTCACCGGCTGTGGCCTGTTGGTCAGAAAGTCTAGTACCCAGTTGCACAGCGATGGTCTAAGTCCCAGTAGTGCTAACTTGTTAATGAGGGTCTGCAGGATGATTGTATTAAAGGCTGAACTGAAGTCCAAGAAGAGAAGCCGGACATATGTGTCCCTGCTCTCCAGGTGGGTGAGGGCCTGGTGGACAACTGCCGACACTGCATCAGATGTGCACCTGTTTTTCCTGTAAGCATACTGATGAGGGTGCACAGTGATTTTGATGGTGTCCTTTAAGTGGGCCAACACCTGCCACCCAAAGCACTTCATAGGGGTGAGTGCCTCAGGGCGACAGTCATTAATGCATGATGCTGTGGAGGTCTTAGGTACAGGAATGATGGTGGCCATCTTGAAGCATGCTGGCACCACAGCCAGAGAGAGGGAGATGACAAACACACCTGTCAGCATCCCCATGAGCTGATGAGCAGCATCTCTCAGAATCCGCCCCAGGATGCGATCCAGCCCCGCTGCCTTACGTGAGTTGATTCTGAGCGGGGTCCTCCTGACAGTCCCCAGCAGCCACACTAGGGGGCAGTTCGCCTGGTGGAAGAGTGAGTCTGGCGCAGGAGGAGGTGTTGGATGCCTCAAAGCGAGCATAAAATGTGTTCAGAGCATCTTCAAATCTTGTTTCTGTGAAATAAGAGGTCAGTTTTAGGCCCTCTGCTATTTTACCTCTATCTAGCACCTCTTGGTCAGATACTGTGACATTTTGGGATGACTTTTCATTGTTAGGCTGACGACACTCAGTTGTACGTGGCGATAATGACAGATAATCTCACACAGACTTTAGAGGATCTCCAGGCTTCAGTGAAAAACTGGATGTTCAGCAACTTCTTCCTTTTAAACTCTGACAACAAGACTGAGATGATGGTCGTTGTTTCTGCAAGACACAGGAGCAGCTAACATTAGCCTGGGACTCGTGTGTTACACGTGACTATGGTAAAGTGAAACATCTTGGGGTGACCTTTGATCTCACACATGAGAGAAGTAAGACAGACTGTATCACCTCTGTAATATTGTGAAGGTTCAACCTGTTCTGTCTCTGGCAGATGCAGAGACATTGATTCATACCTTCGTCTCTTCGTTCTATTGTCTGACTTACTGCAGTCCTGCATCAGAGGTCTCCAACTGGTTCAAAATGCTGCTGCTAAAATTCTGACGAGGAGCAGAATGTTTGACCACATTACACCGATTCTGGCCTCCCTTCACTGGCGTCCCGTCCCTGCGAGGTCAAATTTTAAGGATTTGTTATCGCCATACAAAATCCTTCATGGCCTATGTGGCTGATCTAATTAAACCTTGCTTACCGGCCCGTGTTCTGCCTTCTCAGGAGGCAATATTACTGTGCGTTCCAAAGGTTAAAAAGAAGTCAGCAGGCCACAGAGCTTTCTCTTATCGCGCACCTGCTCTGTGGAACAATCTGCCTGCTGAGATAAAACAGTCGGACTCTGGAGTCCAGATGAAAGACCCATCTGTTCGGTCTTTTGTGTGAATAAGATACTCGTGTTATACTGAATTATTTTTGCGCTCCATCCCAATTTCGTTACTTACAATGATGCAGGTCTCAGTTTCATCACATCTAAATTCTGGGTTTGTTAGTCAAGCAAAGGGTGAGCTACTGGCGACCACATTAGCATGCCGTCTGTGATTCTGTTCTTTTAGTGTTGAGAAATAGCGTTCTGAGAGTTTTTAGTTCCGTCTGATTGATTCTGCTCTGTCTTTCTCTGTTCGGGGTGCGATCATTTGGACCCCTTTTGCGCACCCTTTCAGCAGTCCCCTATCCGAAAAAGATCTTCGGATCACAACTGCTGAAGGACTAGAACGTGACTGTAACCTAAGGACTATAACCTTTCGGTTCTTGTTTTGCATGTCTGAAAATTCTTTGTTGTATTTTGTTTATTTGATCTTTGTTGTTTTTAGTTTGGTTCCTTTCGAGCTGCTTACTCTGCTGCCACCGCGACCCGGATAAGCAGCTGAAAATGAATGAATTTCAGAGTCCATCACTGACAAACCGAGTTGGCAGAAGTCGCCAACAATCAGACAGGCAGATGTGACCTTGACCCTAATGACTGACCTTTGACAAATTTGACTGTTGGGCAATTCTGGAACCCACCTCCATGTGCCACACACTTTCTGGACATTGGACTTAGGATCTACGAGAAGTAGCGTGTCCCTCTCGTTCTCCTGTTAGTCCTTCTCTATGCTTTTATTTTGACAGTTGCTCTCTGTGTATTTTCAGTGGCTTTATTTCCTGTTTTCCAGGTTCATGTGTGTTTTGGTTTCCTTCCTAATTGATTCAAGCACTACAAGTGCCAGATTCTTTGTGCTCCTACACCTGCGCTCTTGCATCGTTTTCCTGACCCACGCTGGAGCGTGCCGTCTTCATGGTACCCGAACAGGATATTTGGGCGGACTCTGTGCTGCTCACGAGAGACCATTTTAAATCTTGCTTTTACCGACCGGTGTCGTTCTCGGTCATGCTTTTAAATCAGGGCTCAGTGTTGACGCCACACAAACACTTGGCTGCCGTACATCCCATCATGCCTTGCCCTCCACTGTAACCATATGTACCAAATCCCGCCCAGATCTGGGATCTGCTGCCAGGAAGTTATTTAAGGTCAGTGACATTAAGGGCATCACCACACATGAACGTTTGACTCTTTAACGCCTGGCTCAACACTCACCTGAGCAAACCTCAGTTATCAGATGACCTCTGACCTTTAGCTTCATCCTCACCCTCGGAGCATCCTGTAGGTCCGAGTCTGGATCCAGAAAGGGCGGGTGAACTCTTAGAACCAGTCTGCCAGCTCTGTGTAATCGAGCTCCGCCCCCTGCAGCCTGCTGTCAGACTTCCTATGATGCTGATGGCGACTGACCAGACGCGATGAATAATAATGAAAATGTTTCTTAGCCAATCAAAAGGAGCCGCACAGTGACAATATTTGCCTTTTTGCTATTAACAAGATACGTTGGATTTTTCTTTTTTCCCCTGGTTGAAAAAATGGAAATGATTGTTAAGGTCATAAAGGTCGAGCGCACTGAAGCGCAGCGGCTCTGCAATTATTCTGCTGCGACCGCAAAGCGACAATACAATTAAACATCAGACGGACAGACGACGAAGAAAAACGCTGCGAATGTCACAGTGACCAATCAAGTGAATATGTTAAATATGAATACATGAATATCTTATAAAGAGCCAAATCATCACATGAATAAAAACTACATCAATACTTCTTTAAAAAAATAATAAAAATACTTCAGTATAAACCCACAAAACGTCTGATCATTGAGAAAACAGGATTATTAAGAATTCTGTTTATAAAATTCTTTGTTTTTCTACGATGCTGTTGACAAATAAACACAAGACAAACTAGAAAAGCACTCTGAGAGCGCAGACCTCCGCCAAGCAGCTCATTTCACCACATATTGAGAGTTACACCTAAAACGAGATACTAATTCTCACATACGAGATATTGTGTCATATGTGTGAGATAAAAAGTCA
>CABFOU010311413.1:0-10668 GCA_900660325.1 Opsanus beta
CTGAACCTCGCTTTCAAATATGAGAGTGATTGGGGCATGTTTGATTAAGATATAATTCAAAATATACATTAAATAGGGGATTTCAATGTTAAATTTAAATGGCCACAAAATCTGTAACCTGGATCAGATCCGGATCAAACTTTGTCAGTCGATAAAGGATACCATCCTACATAATGCTGTCAAATATAAAAGAAATTTGATCTTTCTTGACAGAGTTATGAATTTTTGAAAATTCGTTCAATGGTAACGACAGGGATTTTTTTCCAACTTTCCAGGATTTTTCCTGACCTTGACCTTGAAAACTGAATCAGTTCTTGCCTATCAGGATATGAATCTTCAGTAAAAATGTCTCCTTAACACGCTTAAAAAATGCTGCTTCTGACTCCATGAACTGGATACGTTGTCACATTTCACTCGACTATGATTCTGTGAGGGCACCATGGTGGCTTAGTGGTTAGCACTGCTGCCTCACAGCGATAAGGTCATGCGATCGCTTCCCACATGGGGCCTTTCTGTGTGGACGTTGCACGTTCTCCCTGTGTTTGGCTGGGTTCCCTCCAGGTGCTCCAGCTTCCTCCCACATCCAAAGACATGCATGTTAGGTGAATTAGAAACTTTAAATTGACCGTAGGTTTGTGTACGTGTTTGTCTGTTGATATGTGGCCCTGCAATAGACTGGCATCCTGTTGTGTCCAGCGTGTACCCTGCTTCACATTTTCTTGCCCAGAGTGAGTTCAAAGAGGCAGAAAGCACAGGTATTAACACGTAAACACATCCAGGAGTGGAGAACGAAAAGATTACAAATGATGTGTTTAACTGCTGCAGGGGAATAATGTTTAACTGGGTCAACCATGGAATATGATATCCTTTCAAATCCCTCTGAGATATAATCTGTGCTCGACTGATGCCTGCCTCAGTGGGGCTAATTGGAACTAATCCTTTGTTTTTTGGTGAATGCTATTTGGTTTGTTTTTCGATTGATCTCACCTGGCTCAATGGAAGCAATTAGCTGGAAAATGCTTCCCCCCCTCACTAACAACACCACCACCACATGGATCCTTCTTTTTCACCCACATTCAATATTTTTTTATTAAATGTCATCAGCACAATTTTTTTGAAACTCTTAAAGCAAACTGTAACTTTACAACATCCCATCCTCCATCTGGGATAAATATGATTGTCGGACAAACGCCTGAAAACAGTCGCTGTGAGTTTGTACCTCCTGAAACGAACGCCATTCATTTGGTGGAAAGAAGACAGATGGTGAGGGTTTTATAGTTCTTTTAATGGGGTGAGCATTTTGGGGTCTCCAGGGAATGTGAAATACTTTCGAAAGGCATTGTAGAATTTCTGCTGTCAACGCAGCTTGTTTTTCTTCTTTCCTAATCCCTGAAAATTGGACTTTCTAGAGTCAAAGATAGTTTTTAATGGACAATATTTCTTCTCAGAGTATTCCCGTTTACCGTCTCCAGTGGCTCATTATTAAAGCTTTAATGAGCGCTGAAAAGAGTTGAAATGTATTTAATCACACATACAGTGAGTGTCACATCAAAGAAGTACAGTCTAGACACCATAACCCAAAGTAGGTGACGTGTTCAAACATTGTACACTTCACGTCAGTCATTTTCTGTCACAGTATTTGTTTTAAATCTTTCATGAGTCAACTCTGCTCGAATGTTCTTTGTGTTTTTGTAATTCCATCTCATGCTTCTTTGTCCGCTGCAATTTTCTTTGCGTACTTTCTGTAAATCAGTGGATGCCAATTTCATTTTTTTTCATCTAATGTTCTCTAGTTGTCTGCTGTTGTTTCTATGTTTAGCCATCTGTCATTGGTCAGACGTTTAGAGGAACCAGGAAACAACAGACAGGGGACACTTCTAATTGGTCCACAGAGGATAAGGACCTGTTCAAGAGAGGGAACTTTGGAGGATTGCTGATCACTAAACAGCAGGTGCTGGCATGGACAGAACATTGGCTCTTAAATCAGCATTTCCTAAGTGGCCATAAGACACCACATGGGGGCTACTAGCCAGTGATGTTTAGAAATTGGTCATTGTTTTCTTCATTATTTTAAAGTGCAAGGTTTTGTTAATACGCCGAACAAAATCACTTACCAAGTATTGCAGTTAAATGAAATGTTATTTGAAAAGGAATACAAACATCATTTTCAGTTTTTCCATATATGGCCATGATAACAGGAAAAGAATAGCAGCTTACATATTTTTCGCTCATTAAGTGTGGAAAGGTGGTGTAGTGCAAGAGTCTTACCAGGGCTGAGGAGAAAAAAAAAACTAGGCTGTTGGTCAGTGGTCTAAAGTCCTCTTTTCAGATGAAAGTGAATTTTACATTTCATTCGGAAATAAAGATCGTAGAGTCTGGAGGAACAGTGAAGAGGCACAGAATCCAAGTTGGTTGAAGTCCAGTGTCAAGTTTCCATAGTCAGTGATGATATGGGGTGCCATGTCATCTGCTGGTGTTGGTCCACTGTGTTTTATTAAATCTGAAGTCAATGCACCCACCTACCTGGAGATTTTGGATCACTAAATTCTTCCATCTGACGACAAGCTTTATAGAGATGCTGATTTCCTTTTTCAGTGGGACTTGGCAAATGTCCACAGTGCCAAAACTACTTGTAACTGCTTTGCAGACCATGGAATTAATGTACTTGATTGGCCAGCCAATTCTTCTGACCTGAACCCCACCGAGAATCTATGGAATATTGTCAAGAGGAGGATCAGAGACACTAGACCCAACAATATAGACAAGCAGAAGACCACTATCACAGCAATCTGGGCTTCCAGAACACCTCAGCAGTGCCACCACTGATTGCCTCCATGCCACATGAATTACTGCCTCCTGAGGCAGTAATTCATGCAAAAGGAGCCTCAACCAAGTACTGGATGCATAACTTGACATACTTTTCGATATTTCTGAACTGTAAATCCTTTTTTCGACTGACCTTATGAAATATACTAATATTTCCATATTTTTGTCTGTTTTTGGAGCTGCAAGCAGTAATTATCAAACTTTAAATAAAAACGCTTGTAAAAATTTTATATGTAATAAGTCTTGAAAATATAAAATTTTCACTTTCTGAAATAACTGACAAAAATATTGAGCTTTTTAGGATATTTAAATTTTTTGAGATGCACTTGTTATATAACACAACAACTGGATGTCTTCGGTCCTAGGTCTCTTTTCACAGGATACTTGAAAAAAGATATTGCATCGTCTTGCTCCAAATCCAGTCCTGCCTTAATAAAAAGTATCATTCCTGAATCGTAACTCATGTATCTCATGTATGTACTCATGTATCCGTATCATATTATTTAATAAGACATAGATGCACACCCCTAATATCCAGGGTAGGGTTCACATTAAATACTATGTTGATTCATGTTGATGGGAATTCTAACAATGTTACAATTAAATCCAAATGGAAGGGAAAAGACTGTCTGTGTGCTTGTTGGTGGAATGTCACAGTGGTATATTGCAAGAGAACTCCATGCCAATGCATCCACTATCTGGATGTTGGGGAGTCAATACAGCGTGCATACCTCCAATGTCTGACCGTGTGATACAACACTTCATCACCACCAACATATGCACCTCCTAGACTTACAGCATCACTTCTGTCCTGACAGCGGAGTCCTATAGGGAAGCTTTTAAGTCAGGTGTTCTTTTAAATAAAGCATGCAAATACAATAAGAGCATTGGCAGTACCTCTGAGTACAGGGTAGTACTGAGTTACATGCAATATGTAAAATTATCAGCTTTGTTTTTTGTAAGGCATAATAACAGTACTATGTGCCAACTGCTGTGACAATATCTCAGAAAAAAATAATGCGGCCACCAGTTAACAGATGATGAACACACACAAAATTGAACTGCCCTTTGAGGAACAAACACATTTTTTATCACTGTCATGTATTTGTCTGAAGCATGAATTGGCATGAGTATAAACGGGCGGTCAATTGAAGCTTAGCCAACAGCAACAATATGTTCTGCTGTAAAAAACAAAAAACAAACATGTCACCTCCCCCACCCCCCAAAAAAATGTCACAGTTTTTGATTAAGAAGCTCAAAAATCAAACAGTCTTCTTCTGGAGACAACGGTGCTCCACTTCATCCACATATCATAACAAGCTGCTTGCCACATCCTTGGTGAAAGTAATAGGATGCAAAACAAAGAGCCACAAATCACTCTTGTAACTTGTCCATTTCACTGACGCACACTCGATTGAACTCAAAGGGGAAAAAAAATTCAAAACACATTGTTGTGCTGATAATTGAACATGGCACAGCTCTAAATTGCATCTCAGGCTGATGGATTGCCCAGTGGCTGTGAGAGAGAAAATAGTGTATTTTTTTGGAGGTTGTTTGTTTGAAAGACAAATGACTCGAGCATTCAATCTATATAAAGTTATTATTACTGCAAGTGCCATATTGTAACAGCAGCTCACAGGCAGGAAGGTAAATCAAGTGTTTGATTGCAACGTTTGCTGTGAGCTGTGATAATTGCCAAAGAATGGCAAATGGAGGACTTGACCGTAGAATGGCTCACCAGATGTCCTCCGCCTACTGACGAGCTTGGTGTTTTAACAAGCACCTGGTGATGAAGTGGCCGGATGAGCACACCGCTGACCATGTTATTTTCTGAAGGGTTCGACATGGCCAGATTGTACAAGGCCACTGCTGAGTCAGAAAACCCCTTAGCAAGAAAACACACCAATTAAAAAGTCAACACAGTGTTAATTTTCAGGGGATACAGTTAGCATAGAAAAACACAAGAGGAGTATAGTCCGTTCACAAAAGCAGTCCGTGTGGGAACGGACTTGTGGCTTGATCGATAACCCAGGTGATAGGTCGGTGGACAGGAAGGCAAACCACAGGGCAGTGTGTGAAAGGGTAGCAGTAAACACAGTGTCCAGAGAAACAGCAGACGAATCATGTTAGAAAAACACAGGGAAACATCCCAGGTCGATAATTGGAGAAAGCATGAGAGAAGGCATGGATGCTAGACAATCTGGCACTGGAGTGATGGGTTGTGGATGGTTAAATAGTGTGCGAAACAATCAACAAGGAAGCCAAAAGTGCACCAGAAACCATGCAACAAATGTCAAAGTAAAGATATGACAACTAAATAACAAGGAGGACAATTTCACTTTGAGAACAAGTGGAATAAATAACATGGAGGAGGAATACGAGCTAGCAAAAACACAAGATAAACCCTAGGAATATAACACATGGCAGTTAATACTAGAGATAGCAACCCAGAGATTAGATACTAAACACCAGATACATGGACAATGACATATCTCAACATTCTGGCAATACATAATTATCCACAGAAAGCTTAGCTTTTAGTTGACATCACTTCTGGGAGGGTTTTGACTTTCTTTCTCTGTAATTTGACAGTGGAATTCTCTTCAATTCACGCATATTCTTATGAACTCCCTTGTGCATGTGCAATGCATGCTTATTTTAAAATGTGCAGAAACATGTGTTTGTTAGCGTTAGGGCTGCACGATATTGGAAAAAAAAAACTGATGTTGCAATTTTTTTTGCCCATGGCAATATATATTACGATATATGAATATCTTGCAGGATTTTTCAGGATACGCTGAAAATGCCTGAAAATGCTGTAGTACATATGCAAGCCCTATATGTGGTGCTGTAATGCTTCCACTGTGGAAGTGTTTTGTGGAAGTTCCACAAAAAACAGAGAAGAAGACAGGTGTAAGGAGCTAGTCAATGTAGCAGGAGAAGCTACAACTTTTGCAAAGCGGCACACTGAGTGAAATAAAGCCTTTTAAGAGAAAGAGGGGCTACGGCGATCATCTGAAATATACTTATTGCATATTTAAAGAGAAGCAGTGTGTGTGTGTATTTTTTAAAAACATGTCGCTGTGTGTTAATCCACTGGCTGATCTGCAAACCACAGACAAAGAGAAAGGATGCACACTTTAAGTGAATCGAGTTTAACTATTAAGAAAATGCCTTTATTCGGATTCGATCAGATTTTTGATCAACAGGATGCACAGCGGTTTTTGCAGAAAAGTTGCACTCCACAGCCCAGTTTTCCACAGGCTGTGTTCACGTTCACATGCAGCCTGTCTGGTGACAGGATTTCGCTGACTGACTGCGCTAATGGTCCGGAAAAGCTCAGAAACTTGTAACTTGTAAAAAATCAATTATTACCTGGGAAATCAGTGTAGCGACAGAGGGCTAGAATGTTTCAAAGCAGAAAACTGAGTAAATAAAGTATTTTATTCTGACCTGTTTCGTCGTTTCAGCTGGATTCACCATCACAGCCCGAGGAAAACTGTCATCAGCAGAAGACACCCTTGGTTTGGAAGATGCCATTTGGAAATACTTTAATTCCTTCTCGTGGAAATTGCTTGTGAATAAACTCATCATTTTTAAAGAAGTCTCTCTGTGTTTATAATACGGTGCTCTGGGTGTGTTGTTTTCGGCCACTGAAAACGAGACAAGTTGTCTTTTTTCAACTGAGAACGTGAGTGATCAACTGAGAACGTGATTGATGTATACAGTGCAGCGAGGGAGAAGGTGCATGTCACACACTCACATTACCAGGATACTTTATTTGAGTAAATTCAATGTCTTCGACTAGGGGGTGGAACTATTTTGCAAAATTAAATGCTGCTAAAAAATATGAGGACAGACCTTCTGAACAGGAATCTATTAAGTCTTGACAAAATGACCCAACCTAACCCCCTTGTACATACCCTCTGAAAGCGAGTACTGTTGAATAATGAAAAAAATGCTGCATGTAAATTATAGTGCTTAAATATGACTTTTTTGGTCTTTTGCAGATATTTTCAGCACAGGAGACAATTTAATATGATGGTTATGTGTGCCATATGCCACTACAGACTCATTTTCATTTTCAGCAAAAGTGACAGAACTGAATAAAGGGCAGCAAGATCAGGAAAGGTGGGCGGATATCAGAAATAATGCTGGCATGGAACGCTAAGCAAGAGGAACTGAAGAAGCAAGGCCTGCAGGACAAAGAGATTGCAAACGTAGCAGTGGATCGTCAGAGAAACAAGGACCTGGATACACTGAAGGGAATAGGAGGCCCGCTCATATCAGCTGCTGCAGTCAAAGAATATGTAGCAGCCACTGACACAGATGAACACACCAAGGTTGTCTCTACCTGGAAGTTCGCTATGCTCGAGATACCTCACTTTCCCTGCCGAAACTGGGTGATCTCTTTCGCCTCATGAAGGACCACAAGAAGCTCCCCATGAACATATATGCAGTGAATCTGAAGCTCTACATTAACAACATTACCTTAAATGCAGAGGTCACTTTGGATGACTTTAGTCAAGCCATGGATACAGTTCTGGTTGACCAATACTAGCTGTGGGCTGAGGGGCTTCTCTTTCCATGGGCTATGACCGAAATGTTCAGAAATGGACCATAAATGCTCACATTATTCAAACCTCACAATATCTACAATGTTCCTGTAATATTATTTTTGTGTGTGATAAAAGAAAATACAACTAAAATAGCTTTCTTTATTGGTTTACAGGCTCTTTGTCATTGCCAGGCAGCATTTTGGAGTGAAAAATGCATGATTTGGGGGATTCGACTTCAGAGGGTATGTACAGGGTGATTAGACGAGATCATTTGGTCAATGATTTGCATTTTCTTGTTCATAATAACCGTCTCCATATTTTTAAGGGGGTATTTCAAAATATTTGTGCTAACACCAACCCCTACTTTGACATCTTTTGTTGGTTAGTTATGAAAAATGAAAGCGTATTTTTACCCTTATCACTTGGCAATGTAAATGACGTGCATGCTTAATTTAATTATGCCACATCGCGAGTCCTGCGATGATCGCACACATCGCAGCGGGGATGTTCAAACGATATATTGTGCAGCCCTAGTTAGTATTCGGTTTAGTGGAAGAATAATCATAATAATGAAAAAATGACTTACCACTTCTTATTTTCACTCAGATAATTTGCTATCTTGGTGTTGGTGATGTCAACACTGCCTACTGGTGGAGTTGTGTCACTTGCATTGTGAGGGAGCATCAGCTATGCCATTTTGGACATTTGATTCATTGATCTGAGCATGATCCAGCACACAGGTGTCTCGGTGTTGAGGACCCCAGGAGCTGGAGAAGGCCAAGGAGATGCCCACATTTCACCTGGATACAGCAGATATATGGTCACTTTAAAGAGGTGGAGATGGATCAATTGTCTGTCTGGGTGGTTACTATCCAGGCGCTGGGGTTGTTCTGTGATGAGGTGGATGCGGTGAAACGTGGTACCAACACATGCTCCCAGACTTGACTTGATTTCCATAAAATTTGACATTTTCCCTTTGTGTTCGTACGGGGCTGGACATTTGACCTTGACCTCAGACCTTGTTCGCTGGGCAATTCTAACAAACACAAAAACATTCCTTCCAATCCACAGGCCCAATATACTTACCAAGTTTGATCAAAATTGGATTAGGTGTTCTTAATATATCTTGCTAAAATAAATACTTGCTCTTGTACAAACAGTTACATAGAGACCGAGATGATCACAAAAGCATAGAACTACTGGGTTTTTCATCAGGGCAAGAATTGCTCAAAAGCACAAATGGATAACAAAGGGCTAAAATTGTACTTCATTGCATGTTAGGCAGCACAACACCAGAAGAAAGCACAGTATAGTTTTTAAAAAAGTTGCTCTGAATGAAACTGTAGCCTCTCGTGTCTCACGTGGTGAAAACTGAGCATCTTGTCAACCAAGTTTGCTGAAATGTCAAACATCCTGTCTAAATGACAAGTTTAACTGTAGAAAAATGCTCATTTTTTTCACCAGTTTTTCTCTCCATTTCCGTCCTATTTCTCTCTTCAGTTTCTTTCGCATTCAGCTCCTTCTCCTCCAACACTGTGCAATCTGTCAGTCATGTGTAGCCTCTGTCAAGTTCTCAGCTAAAACCCGGCTAATCCTGCCATCGCTGAGGCTGTTAACTGGCTAATTACGGAATATATTGGCCGTCACAGCCCCTTAATCCTCCACTCTCATTCACTTTTGGCCATTAAGGATCCCGGGGGATTACTGTAACAATCGCACCTCCCTCTCCCTTTGATGGTATACGGGGATTAGTATTAAAACACACAGTGCGTGTCACTGAAAGGAAGGCAGTGCTGTCAAGAGAGGGGAGAAAAAGAACCACGCTGAGGAAACTGTACACTCTCAAAAGAAAAATGTTGTTTATAATTTATACGAAATGTTACACCAGAAAATAATTAAATTGTAGCCAGTAGGAAAGTATACAGTGCACTATGAATTTCTGGAAACATTGTAGACATTCAGTTATTGAACAAGTCCAATAAATATTTAAATTTAAAGAAGTGGCCCAAGGCACCTGAGTATAAGCCTGCTGCCAGCAAACATGTGAGACCCAAGGAAAACATTACATTTGTGGAATGAGCCACAAGAAACTTTGGACAATTTGTGTTGACAGATGTTTAACAAAAGACGGTATTGTGCAAGGACTGTTGTGGAACAGTAGCCACATCAATGAGGCAACACCTCATAAATATGGTATTTATCCATATGAAGAGTCAGGTCAGGGAGTATGCGCTGGAGTCAAGCTTCACCACATCCACCACACCACAGAAACCACCTTGGCTCATGGGTCCTGGATGGCAACCATTCAGGCAGACAACTGGTCCATCCCCACCTCCAGAATGCAACTAT
The DNA here is from genome assembly GCA_900660325.1 of Opsanus beta. Lineage (NCBI taxonomy): Eukaryota > Metazoa > Chordata > Actinopteri > Batrachoidiformes > Batrachoididae > Opsanus > Opsanus beta. The sequence goes on from CABFOU010311413.1 coordinate 9,735, forward strand.
GTATCTGCTGCAGCCAGGTGATACATGGCCATCCCCTTAGCCTTGTCCAACAGCTGGAGGCAGCTGCATCCTGGATTATATCCAAAAAAATGTGCCGCATGGCCAAAATGTCGTAATTGATGTTCCCTCACAATGCAAGTAATACAGCTCTTCTTAGTATCCCTAAGTAACCGTTCATATGATATGGAGTCATTGCATTGGAATGGAATCCTCTGAAAACATCTAGCACCAAAGACCATGAGACCATTGCATTATAATTGTGGTTGGAAATTTACATACACCCATCATAGGCATGAATGTCATGATAATTTTGGGCTTTTAATGATTTCTTTTTTTCTGTTCTCTTGCCAGAGTGGAATGAAGGACTTTAAAAAAACAAGAATTGGGTGCACAAGTTTGAATTTATTTTGGATTTTCTCTAATTCACACAGGGTCAAAATTATACATACTGGCTTAAATATATACATATGTTCAACTAAATCTTTTAATATGTAGTTCTGAAGGTTTTACAATGTCTTTTAATCTGACAAGGTCAAGGCCTATTAACTCCTTGTCAGTGATCATGATTGACTTCAACTGGTAGTTTCTCTTTACCAGCTTAAAAAGGATGTGTTTGACAGCACTCATTGGCCCTCATTTATCAATATTGCGCAGAATCGGGTGTACATTTTGGGTGCAAATTGGAAATACGCACGAGTCAACGCGGCATTTATGAATATTGCGCACTGCCCAGATTTGATCGTACACACCTGCGGACGTTGATAAATGCGGCGGATGAAACTCATCGTAATTAATAAAGGAACACCCACAAATATTCACTGCGAGGCACTTCCACGCCTTGTTTTTGCGACACAGAGCAACAGATGACGGCAAAAATGAGAAAAAAAAAAAACAAACACTCAGGTCCAGACCGTCACCAGGGAGATTGTTGCGG
>CABFOU010311420.1:0-10180 GCA_900660325.1 Opsanus beta
TAGAATTGTATGAGACAACTTTGCTTTATTTCATTACTAGAAACTTGGAAGAAAGTCTGATTTCTCCACTTTTCATTTTTGTTTATTTTTAGTTTAAAAATGTACGTTAATTCTAAAGCTGTGTGTCTGTGAATTACAGTATATTGCCATGATGAAGAAAAAAGTCATAATTGTAAGAAATATACCTTGAATATTTGGCATCTGATGGTGGTTTATCCTTGTGAAAACAACTGATCAGTGATACTTGAAAGTTTTGGGGGTTTCTTGCTTTGTTCACCAACCCAGATCGACTGCTATACTGTCCAGAGGCATAATATACACATACACATTGTGCTCTGTCACTTTTCTGAGTTTATGGATTTACTGAAATCACTTTTTTCGAACATGGTTGGTACAAACTGTTTTTCTTGTGCTTGTTTGTAACACTGTTTACACCACTCTCTGAATTGACCTGAATGTTTTTGTGTTTTAATCTGAACAGTTCATTCACATTTTGTAAGTCCTGCAAATTACATTGGTTCAGATCAAATATAAATCAGACCACATCTACTTAGCCTAAATTTGGTAAAAAAAATAAATAAATCTATGTCTACACTTCTTATAAAACAAAACAAATTAAAAACAAAAAACAGCATAATAAATACATTCAGGGCACTTCAGTCAGTTTGATACATGTAGCCTATACATCATTAATGAACAACATACCTCAGAAAAATGAGATTTGCTTCAAGAGAGAGATGTAATCTGAATGCTTTATTCCTCAAAAAATCACTGGACCAGTTATTTCAGATCTAGATATGCAAAATTAAAAAAAAGCAGTTGCCTTCAAAACAGTAAAACATAATTGCTGGAGAGAATTTCAACACAAGTGAGTACAGTGTTTCCATAATGATCAGCTTGAGTTCTTTGTCAAAGGTGGATGACAAATAACAAACCACACTCCAGCAGAAAGCAACAGCAGGTGCATCTTGCATCATGCTTTAGCCCTCTGAAAAAGAAATGTCCATTCTGCAAATTCATGGTGACAAATGACTGCCCACTGATGCAACACTGCTCAGCGATTGAGCTATCTGCCCCAGGAAGCTATTAAACCTAACTAATAATAGTTAAATGGAACTGTCTTAAATGGTACAGTAACAGAAACACTGTGATAATAAAGATTTGTTTGTAAGTTGTATTTTAATTTCATGAAATTTGGAAAATAAATTACCATATTATATTGGCTTCTCATTAGATGCACCTGTCAGGATATTATGGTATAATACAAAAACTTTATTGTTCACAAATGTGAAAATTTGCATTTGGTTTCACCATAAAACATGTTATAAAAATGCCTCACATCATCACTGCAAACATCCATGAAAATATATCTAAATAAAAGTTCACACGTCCTATCCGCATACCTATAAATAAAATTAAAACTCACAGTGGACAAACCTACACTAAACCCCTGTCATAAATCAAACTGACCCACTGCAAAGCCAGGAGAAAATTCCTGGATCCTGAAACTACAGGATCCTCACTTCATTTAAAACTCTTAACAGCACTTGGTACAAAGGATTACTTGTAGATATTTCTGTTTGTCTTTGGTAACATCTCCCTGAAGTTAAAAGTTTGAACTGAGCTGCTTTTGTGGCTTACCAAAGATTTTGGAAGCCATGTTCAGTTTTCTGCAGCTTGCTCCTCCTCTCCGTATGTGAATTACCATACCACATGGTCATGTAAAAAGATAAAATGCTTTCCAATAAGTTCTTATGTACAGCTTCTAGACTATTTTTACTTGATCAACTTGCAGAGCAAGTGGCGACATTGTGAGCACTTCTTGAAAATGTGGTCAGTATCGACTTTGAAGGTCAAACTACTGTCAGTGATTGTAACAAGATATTTAAAATCCCTGACCAGCATATGTTGTGGAGACTTAGGACAAAGTCCCTGATCACCAGACAAGAGTCTAAGTGTTTTAGCTATGGTCAGCTGTTTAAAATATCTTCTTAAAGGTGTCCAGAAAAGTCAGAGAGAATAAAGTCTCAAAGCAACAGTTTTTATTTTGCCTGCAAAAGGAAGCAGCTCAGAGTCCCCGTAAAACGGCAAACACCAGGACCGCTTTGAAAAGACAAAGGATTACAGCCACTTTAATACAGTTCAAGGGTCAGTTACTCCACCCAAAGTGGGTGGCCTTTCCAAACTTAGCAAATCTTTACACCAATAAAAACAACTATTAATGACATTTTTTCCAGCAATATGCAGGTGTAATGAGTTCATTTCTTGGAAAATCACCAGGCCTGTGAGTTCAACTCTGGGTCATTGGGCCCTGAGTCATGGAAATTTACCCCTCCTTTAAAACCCAAATTATCATTATTTTTTACCATTCTGTATGGGTTTAATCCAGTAATCATTTTCTTCAAAAATTAAGTGCTTTACTCAAATTACACCCTTAAATCCAAATTCTGGCCTTATAGTTTTTAAAGAAAACTTACATTTTGCACACAACATATGTCCTTCTAAACATCTGTTAACTGTTATCAGAAATACACAACAAAACCATCTTCTAGCATTTGCATATCATCATGATGAGTTTGTTATTAGCACATCATCTGTCTTTGGCATAAAATTACTACTTGCCTGTTATTCTTAATTGGCTGCATTAAATCTTGGCCATTTTGTATGATGAGTTTTTTTTTTGTTTTGTTTTACTGACATTTATTTCTAAAGAACTCGTTAAACATCAATTCTGAAGTTAACACTTCATTAAAATACAAACCCTCTCTATGCCCCCTTTCTGCACTAGAGTCAGAAAGGGGGCATAGAGATGGCTTTGATGGCTTTGGATAACTAGCCATCAAGGCCATATCAGCATACTTAAAATAAGCATGATCAATCTTGAAATCATTTGTATGCACAGAAAAAAAAGCAGTGGTGATAAAATTGTCCCATGGCTTGTGGTGTTCCTGTGTTCAACACAGTCTCATTATCAACGATCACTCTCTGGGGCCGATCAGAGAGGAAATCTCTGACCCAATGAATGATGCCTCCATTATTCCCTAAATCCACAAGTCTCTGCAGGAGACTATGTATTTGCATGGAGTTAAAAGCAGAGGTAAAATCAATCAAGAGAATTCTAGCATAGTGAATAGAGACCTGGAGATGCTTCGCTAAAGTTAGTTGCATCATCTATGCCCCTCTGACTTTTATATGCAAACTGTAAATGGTCTAAGTGACTATCTACGGAAGATATATGTTATATATTGTGACTGTTTCTATAGATTTACATAAAATGGTCATTAAAGCAATGGGCCTAATACCCTATTCTAAATTTCATGATTTTTTTTTTAGGAATGATCATTGTTTAAGATTTTCTACACTTTGGGCACTGTATAAGTCTCAAGGAGTATCTTAAATAACAGTCAGAACCTCTTTTAATTGGTGAGTACAACTTTTTAATACTCTACCTCTCAGGCCATCAGGCCCCAGGGCTTAGTTGGGTTTAACACAAACTTTAGGTGAATTCATGTTCATTCAGTGTAATTAGAACATTTGTGGGATAGTTTTACATAATGTTACACAATCAATAGAGTAATTGTATCAAATTGGCTGTAAAAACATTCAAATCATGAGCATAGTTTGGAGACAAGTCGGACAGAGGGGCACATTTCTGCTTTACCTCCCTGCCCATCATCTAATTCAAACTCTCCCATGTTCTTAGCACTGCCTGAATAAAAATGTCTGGACTTTTTATCTTTGTACCCTGTTCTTGCTTTCTTCAATTTACATCTTAGTTCACACCTGTTTTCCTTGACCAGCCCATTAATAAAAGCATGTTTTTTCCATTTATACAGTCCTTTAAATCGCTAGTTATCCAAAGTTTATTGTTTGGAAAATGCTATCATTCTTGTATGTATAGTACTACTTTCACAAAACATTATATAAGATGTAATGGTGTCTTAGTTCATTTTATCCAGACAATCCCTCAGTTCCTCCTCACAGTCATCTGTCCATAATTGTATGTCCTTGATTACTTTCTTTTCCTGTTTCAGCTTTTCCCTGTGTTGTGGAAGTAGATGTATAACATAATGATCAGATTTCCCCAGGGCTGGCCTACAGACTGATTTATAGGCATCAGGTATATTTCCAGCAGCGGTAAAGACTATAGAGGATAGACTATTAACATCACTTTGAGCAGATGGAATCAGTTAATCAGTGAAATCACCTGGTGGAGTGAGTGGTTGCAAAGAAAACCTGCACCCTCTTGGCCCTTTCTGGAATCAGTTTGAGACCTCTGGTGTAGAGCAAGTCTGACTTGAAAAATGGACAGTAAAGAAAGGCAGCGTGACAGCAGCTCACTCGAGCAAAATAAACCAAGATGGGAGAAAATGCTCCAAAACAGCTTATTTCTGTATAAGTCAATTTCTCATATATTTGGTAAAAGTTAGCAAGGAATGAACACTTCTAAATATATATATAAAAAAAAAAAAAAATTGTTTTTGAAACCAGATAACACCTCTGAAGTGATTTACAAGACATCTTACGGATATTGACATGTACTCCCGGGAATGCGCATCAAACAATCAGGTTAGGTCAAAGGTAATCTCAAAACCTCGCATGCGCACCAGCGCTTCCTCCTGCAGTTAGTCTGCATGACAGTGACGAAGGAAAAGACAATATTCACTATGGAATTCCCCCAGATAAATATCTTTATTAAAATGAGCTGTAATTTTGCACCATGTAACAAAAATAAACCTATATTATGATGCTTTAAGTTTGGTAAAAACTAAATTTTGTAAGTTTTGTGAAATTTGAAAGGCTGTACAGCTTTAAGACTGAAACACTTTTGGTTGCATTCTTCAAAAAAGCTTTATCACTGACACAAGCTCAGTCCAGAGCAAGAAGCTAAAATTTAGTCGTAGAAGAATTAGGTCTTTTATAGGCCCTACGGTCCATTCGTGCTGGTGCTTTTCCTCAGATTTTATAGCCTGAAGCGAATGAAAGTCCTTTAAAGTAAAGGTCTTTCTGTGTTCCACTTCACAATGTCCAGGACTGCACAGGCTGTCCTGGTGCAGGAGACACACTTTGTAACCATGTATAATGTTTCAAGTTTATTTTGCACATTTGTCAGTTAACCTGCCTTTGCTGCAGAGACGCATGGCCCCAAATGGCATCACTCAGAATTGACTTCTATGTGTGAAACTCATCTCAAACTGAAAGACCTAAGATGCAGTTTGGACTTCGACCCCAGGAAAAGTAGTTGCTATCTTGTTAACAGCGAATAGGGATCCGAATAATGTCTAACGAACGTTGGCCTCTCCAAAGAAATCATGCAGTCCTGTTTTGAAGCTAAAACAATAAGCCTGAGATTGGAGATATTAAAGTAGCTGTGAGCTTACAAAAGTATAACATGTCCATGATCAGAGCTTTTAATTGCATTAGACATCAGAGCCTAAAGGGTCAGTTCAAGATAAAAGCTTTTTGAGTGAAGTACAATCAGTTTATGAGAGACATAACCTCGCCTCTGTCCATTTTGCACTTTTCAGGTTTATTTATTTGTTTTACTGTAGAAGTGCATGTTCTGATGAGTGCCGCTTATCAGATATGATACCAGTGTTGGTTTAGTTAAATTTTATCAATGGAAACATCTATTTGCTGTGTTGTCAGGTACAATATGAACTGTGATTAGATGCACACAAACACAGTAAGCCTATGAATCATCAGAGTAACCTTCAACAGTAAAGTGTATGTGCTTCCACCCCCCTAAAAAAATAAAACAAAACAATTTTGTTTTGGCTTTGCAAAGACAAGTATGGCGCCATGTCAAACTGCACTGACAGTGTGGGATGCAGCTTGACCTGCCACAAATTTATCAAAAATCTACAGTCCGTGCTCCGGTGACCGGACTGCTCGGCCAGTCACCGGAGCACGCGCTGTTAGCTACCTCAAAAAAGACATGAATGATGGGAATTGATGAGATTTTATCGATCGATACCATTATCGATTCTGCCTGTGTGTCCGATTCTTTTTAAATTCCCTCATCAATTCTTGATCTTTTTTTTTTTTTGTGTGTGTGTTTGGAAAAATGAAGGCCTATAGAGGTTTTCACCATCAGTGAAGCCATTTTCCTGGTTGCTAGATGCAGTGTTTGATATCATGATGTTACATCTGAAATTATGACATGAGCTCAGAACCCTCAGAAAAACATACCAGTATTCATAAGAGGAATTGATCATGTCCGAAGCATACCGATTCTGATGGACTGAAAATTGTGGAACTGGTTCTCGATTCCCATTCGTATTCACGCGATACAAAAAATAAATACATGTAGATTTCTGATACAATAACCAGGAATCTCAAATTAGCAACATTATTCCTTCACAAAAGATGTGTTTTTCTTTGTTGTCCTGGCCATCAAAGTACTTTTTAATGATAACCAAAATCTACTTGCATATGCCATGCTGCTACTGTTTTACATTACATGCATTGTTTGAAAGCAAGATTCATCAAGGTAATTTTCTCACTGCTATTGCCAACAGGAAGTGATGCAACAGGAAGTGAAGGCCTCCCCGCCTTCAAAAATAAAGGTGGTGACAATTATTAGCCGCAAACATAGAGGCCACATCTGTTTGTCTGCACCGATATCTTCAAAAAGCAAATAACAATTTCAATCAAAGGTGGTGGACTAACTCAGTGGACCACCCTCCCACAACACCAGTCATGTCAAGGTCATACCTCAAGGTCAAATCAAAAGTCATCTTCATTAATTAATTAGTACATTAATGGCTTGATCTGGTGAACTACATGATGTTAAAATGCAGTTTTGTTGATAGACATATACTCTCCTGGGGCTAACAAATATTTCAGACCTCTGACGTCACTTAATGACGTCAAGCAAAGTCAAAAAAATTAGCTGACCCTGGCGAGGCAACAGACTGGATGTCATGTTACTGCATTTACAGAGATATGCATCCACAAAGTGCTGATCTTTGATTTAATGTAAATTAGAATTCAGGATGTATTGTTTTGCAAAATGGTGAAAGTCAAAATCAAACTTCACATCTGCAGATCTTTGTAAGCATGATTGACTTCATTCTTCAGCAGTGTGCTGACAGTTCACTCGCGCTTGCACACACACACACACACACAGGATACTTTGTCAGCACGTCGTGTTCACTGATTAACTTTCTGCGTTCGGTTATTACCGGTTATTACCATAGACTGAAGCCACACCCCTTTCGATAGTTGGTGACGTCAGACCTTCTGACTTCATCAGATAAATACTGCAGCTCTGCGTCGCGAAGGACTCACTGCTGTGGACGGAGAACCATTAATGGTTACTTTCTTCGAATAAAACGATTCATCTTAAAAGTCGCGCTGTAATCCCGCTATTGACAATGATGAACGGAGACATGAACGGTTTTCACAACGACCTCATCGACGAGGACTGCTTTTTGTTCACCTCCGAGTCGGTCGGAGAAGGACATCCCGGTAAGTCCGAGTCGAAGATGAGCCAGACAGTACGGGAACATGCCACAAATAAAATAAATAAAATTTAAAAACATTTCTGGAGCTGTAGAAATAGCACCGTTATTCTAAACGTTACGGCCTGCTCGGCCGGTCACCGGAGCACGCGCTGTTAGCTAACTGGCTAATTGTGACTGAATGGAGGTCATAACTGTTGGTCTGACAGCAAAGAGCAGAAATATCTGTATGTACCGCTGTCATACACTCACTGTGTCTGCGCTCTATAAATAAAAAACTTGCTTTTGTAAATCTTAAACGTGTCGATGTACCGTGTCTATCGTACAGGCTCTCGCGCCACCGCAGTTAAACAAGCACGGACATGGCGGCTGATGTGCGGAACCAAGGCCAGAACACACGTTCTTTTAGCTGTGTTTAATGTGTCACCGTGTTAATCAGGGGTCTAAGATGTTTTGCTGCATCTGGTCGTCGGTGCTAAATGCGCGCGCGATCCTTTCACCATTACACGTGCGCATGCTGAAATGGCGGCTGACGAAGTCTGAGCCACTCCCACCGGCTGGTGTTGCGGATCAAATGGTGGCCCTGTTCAATTACTAACAGACTGCAGGACGCAGGATCTTCTTCTTCTATCGAGTTTGCAAACCGACACAGTGCATTACCGCCACCAACTGTTAGGGTGTGGAGCAATAGAATTATTTTTTGTCTTTTGTATGCTTGGCACTCCAATAACATGCTCAACAGTTTCCTATCTGCTACATCTCAAACATTGACCAGTTTCATGTTTTCCAGTGATGTTGAGCATATGATTTAAACCTGTATGACCTATTCTTAGTCGTGTGATTACTTCTTTCCGACTCAACGACCCATAGATTCCCTGTTCCATTGCTTTCGCCATGCTTTGTTAATTTCCGTCTTGATGATTGTGCAGGCTACAGCAGCACACGTTTAATTAGCTCTTTGTTCTAGTGTCGCGTTAAACTTGCCTGAAATGATAAGTTTGTAGTTAAAATTTACTTTTGAGTTCAAATCAGTTATTTGTATGCAATGGGAATCCCCTGTAAAATGTCTGGAAATGTCAGCAAAAATACAGATGAGTGTATGAGTGACTGCACCCAGCTCGCTCGCTGCTCAGACACAAACAATGCACATACTATAACCTCAGACACAGTAGGGCAAACCGTATCATTACCCACAAAACATGATTTCTCAACAGCTTTCCTGTGTAAAATTTTTGCTGTCATATCCCTCTCTGCCATGTGCGATATCCCCCCAGAACTTTTTCGCTTCAGGACTTTTAGCTTATTATTATTATTACTTTAGCTATTTCTGCTTTATTAGTATATTTTTTTCTTTTTAGATAGTGAATTAAGAGCCTTCCTCTGTGTTTCTTTTTAAAACAAATAGACTCCAAGAGAGCCTGGCACAAGAATTCCTATGTGCCTGGACTGTTAGGTATATAGAAATCTTGAGTTCTTCCATCCCAGCCAACGTGTTGATGATAATTCAGACAACAAATCCCATCATTTTTTAGCTCACTAATGTATAAAGCAAACAGAGAATGAACATATTAGTTTGTGGTGAATTTTGGTGCACCAGATCAACTCCAAATGCAACATTTTTGTCCCCCTATTGTTATTTACTTTTTTCTTCCCAAGGTGTTTAGTAACCGAAACTCGAAAGTTCCTTGCAAACCTGCAACACAACATTGGAATTAGAGAATATGCACAGCCAATGGTACCAATGGCCCGTTTTTTTGTTTTTTGCCCCTCAATTCCAGAAAGATATGGTGGTGTGTATCTGGTAGTCAGTTCCAAAAAAAAAGTTACTCCATAGACAATAGTGTATGTTGGAAAGATGTAATTGAAGTGCTGTGGAGGTATTGCAATGATTGACATCCAAATTAATTTAGCATTATTATAAAATAAAAAAAGGGCCTGTCGGGTTCTTGTTGTCTACCAAGCCTATAATACTCGAGGTGAAACACTGAATATTATAATTTTGAGTTTGCAACATGATCTTTATGAAGTGGTTTCTGTTTAATATAAGATTGCAGGTGATCCCGACAGTATTATTAAAGCAAGTGCTTACTTTTATGATGCAAGTGTCAATACAGCTTTTGTATTTTTAACACTATAGAGAGAGAGAGAGAGTTTTATTTTATTTTTTTGTCCTCACTTACAGACAAAATTTGTGACCAGATTAGTGATGCTGTGCTAGATGCCCATCTCAAGCAGGACCCTGATGCCAAAGTAGCATGTGGTAAGGACAAGTATTTTGTTCCACTGTTCTTGTAAAACTGAAAGATGTGACTTCTGGCATGTAGTTGCAGATGTGTGTTTGTTGTGTGTGTGTGTGGTTGTTTTTTATTTTATTTTTTTGTGTTTTTTTTCTGTTTTCTCTTCCTCTTCATGGTGTTTTGTGCATCTTTCAGAGACTGTTGCCAAGACTGGGATGATCCTGTTGGCAGGTGAAGTGACATCACATGCTGTAGTGGATTACCAGAAAATTGTACGGGATACCCTCCGTCAAATTGGATATGACGATTCTTCCAAAGGTGCGTTGATATAATGAAAATATGGAGATGGGATTACTGGATTACATCTTCTACTGGCGCTTTGATAATACTGTGACTGGGTATAGACCATTAGTTATCTGTGAAAAACAAATTCTGGATTTCTTTGCTTTTTTACGCCTTCTGTCCACAATCAACACC
>CABFOU010311520.1:0-10890 GCA_900660325.1 Opsanus beta
AAGTAATGGATGTACCTAAATAAATTACAAAATAAATGTAATTGTAATCAATTAGTTACTGAGAAAATTATGTAATTAAATAACAGTTATTAGTTAAAATATTGGTGATTATAAAAGCATTACATTTGGATAAACTAAAAAAAGAAAATGTAATGCACAAAATATTATTTAGGACTATGTTGCTTTATATTTTTGCTTTTAATAAAACTTTTAATAACTTTTAATAAAAGTTTGACAGTAATCACTGATACTGTATGACAGTCCCTCCAGAAATTTGCAGAGGCAGGATTTCAACAATTAATTAAATAAATGGCCATTATCCATATATAGATATTTAACGATATGACTATATATATATATATATATATACATATATATATATGCACATGTACTGTATTGGTTGAATTCTTTGTTGTATTAGTTGTTGGTCTAACATCTGCCTGTATTGTTTCTTACAATAAAAAGTTTTAATGCATTGATATGATATACACCAACTGATAAACAAGTATGAAATACAGTCCATGCAAACACAGTTACATTGAATTCAAGGCGTTCACAAAAACCTACACTTCAGGTTGTGCAGCTAATAAATAGACCAAGCCTGGCCTAAAACAAGCAGCCTAAATATAAACCATGGCTATCATATTAGCCATCTCATGTTAAAAATTCTGTCCATAAATCATAATCTAATTATGTGTTTTACTTGGGTAAATCTATATTATAATAGCCAAGTGGCCTCTGTGTGCCTGTATGCATGCATGCGTGTGTATGACTTCGATCACGAAGAAACTGGGGAGAGGCGACATTTTCCGTTTGGTATGCTTGTGCGTTTTGGGTCATGGATGAACGCTGTGAAAGCGGAAAGTTGATAGGACTAATATTTTTGGAGAAATTAGTAATATTATCTAACAACAGTGAACAATGGACGTTGTGCTGCAATGCACCATGGGAGTTCAGGTTTTGGGGTTTTTAAATGTTGCTATTGTGGTTCATGTTAGTTTAACAGTGTTATTAGTGTTATTGATTTATTGTGTTTTTGTAGTTCAATTGGTTTAGTCAGTTTAGTTAAGTGTCATGTTGCCGGTACCATGAGTGAGAAGTGTAGTGCGTTTGATGTCTTCCGCCGCTGTCTCTGTTTGTGGATCCCCACAGGCAACACGCTAGTTAAATGTAATTAGTCAGGTAAAATAAAATAATGCAAGCAAATTAATTTATTAGTAACTTCCATTCCACCAAGTGTGTTAGCTACCATACTATTTATTAGCATATCATATCTATGATATACCATTTTAGTTTTGAAAATTTTTTTCAATTGAATTATCAAATGTCTTAAAAATAAATTGACACAATTGGCAGCCACATTTAATACAATCCTGATATTACTGTTAAATTATTATTGGTTTTCATGCCACACTAGCATGTAAGCTATTGTGGTCTACTACAGTGAATCTGGAAAGTATTCACAGCGCTTCAGTTTTTCCACATTTTCTTATGTTACAGCCTTATTCTAAAATGGAGTAAGTTCATTTTTTCCCCTCAAAATGCTACTCACACCTCATAATGACAACATGAAAAAAGGTTTTTTGACATTTTTTGCAATTTTATCAAAAATAAAAAAAACCCCCTCAGAAATCACATGTACATAAATATTCACACCCTTTGCTCAGTACTTTGTTGATGCACCTTTGGCAGCAATTACAGCCTCAAATCTTCTGGAATATGATGCCACAAGCTTGGTGCACCTATCGTCGGACAGTTTTGCCCATTCCTCTTTGCAGCACCTCTCAAGCTCCATCAGGTTGGATGGGGAGCGTTGGTGCACAGCCATTTTCATGTATAATCTCTCACTCTCTTTCAGTGACCAGAACAGTCTGGCTTCACTCCAAAGAAGTCAACCATCGAACGCATTCTTCTAACCCATAGAATTCAAGCCTGAATATCAACAGTGATTCTTGATTTTTGCAAAGTCTTTGACTGGTTTGATCAAACTGCTCTCTGGGACATCCTGAGAATTCATGGGATCCCCAGGAAGTTACTGGACATCATAACCAGTCTATAGAGAGATACTGTGAGTGCTGCGACAGAAACTCTGCGTTTTTCCCGGTGAAAACTGGTGTTTGTCAGGGATCCGTTCTGGCTTCTACACTGTTCAATGCTTGCATGGACTGGGTGGTGGGTTGGGTTGTGGAAACCAGTGACCTGGGTACTTTTGTTGGCAAAGAAAGGGTTGCTGACTTTGACTTCACGGACGATGCTGTGATCTGTACTCTGATTGCAACACTTGAGAATCAGAGTGTTGGTTTGCAGTTGTCCTGGATCAAGCACTGAGATCCAGGCTTTTAATGACTTCCTCGACTCAGCCATCAGAAGTGTATCTGTATTTGGTGAAAGTGATGAACTTGTAGAAACATTCTCTTATCTTGGCAGTGACATTCATGTCACCAGGTCCTCAGCCTTTAAGACTGAGAGGTGCCTGGGAAGAGCTTATGGAGTCATGAGGTCAATGGAGAGAGGTGTTTGAGAGGTCCAAATCTTTAGGGTCCTGGTGCTTTCTGTCTTACTGTATGGTTGTGAGACTTGGATGCTAGCCACTGATCTAAGGCGATGACTGGATATCTTTGGTACCAGGTCTTTTCAGAGAATTGTTGGGTACCGCTGGAGTGACTTCGTATCAAACAAGCAGTTCCTTAGGGAGACTAAGATGAGGAGTATCACTTGCATTGTGAGGGAGTGTCAGCTTTGACATTTTGGCCATGTGGTACCTTTCTCTATGCATGATCCAGCACACAGGCATCTGAGTGGTGAGGACCACAGTGGCTGGATAAGGCCAAGGGGTTGCCCATGTTTCACCTGGTTGTGGCAGATAGATGTTTACTTTAGAGAGGTGGGGATGGATCTGTTCTCTGCCTGGGTGGTTACCATCCAGGACCCAAGGTTGGTGCGTGTTGTGGATGAGGCAAAAGCACCATACCAGCTGTCCACATCATCCTTATATACTGTACCTATGATATGTTCTCATTTTGTTAAAAAAAAAAAAAAAAGCAATAAACTGTTCCACCCAAGTATAAACTGTTCTAAAATCAGACTGATATAGTTTGCAGTCAGATGACAGACAGTGATAATTTGTACAAATACACCGGATTAGATAAAATAAACTTTACTTTGTCGTCATGATGCTTGTATTTCTAATTTGTAGTCTTAACAGAACTTTACCTTACATGTATGAAAGGAAAATATGAAAAATTGAAAAAATATTCATATCAACAGACAACAGTATAACTTTCAGGATAAATATAACACACAGCTTTCAACTTAAACCTAACCTAAAAAAAAAAAAAACATGTTAAGAGCAAATTAAGTTCAAGAACCACATTCAGGATAAAGGTAATGGAGGTCAATCTTCTTAGCAGTGTCCCACAAATAGATCATTTATATCTTGTTTTGGCTCACAGATGTTTTTTTTAAGAAGACAACAGTTCAATATAAAAAAAAAAAAATTAAATGAATAAAGTTTTTTTTCCCCAATAAGACTTTGATGAATTAGCACTTCCTCCTGCAGTTTATAAAATGTAATCTGCACTTTGTTATCTGGAACATGATGCTTAGTGGTTATGCAATAATGTTACACAATGTTCTAACTATCATGTTTCTACACTACAGGCTCCTTCAAAAAGCCTATTGTGTCTGCTCTGGTCAGACTACTTCCAAATGCTAACTTCAGCCTTAATTTCTTTAATGTCTTTGTTTTAGGTTGCAAAGCAGGTCTATGGCCAAAGCAGAAAGTGAACAAAAAATCCAAACATGTGGTTGTACAGATGGAAAAGAAGTTCAAGGCTCCATCCTCTGCAACCACAAGTGCCAAACCACCACTGAGTGATGCAGAGAGGATGAGACTGTCACCGTTTGACAAGGTCATCTATGACATGGCACACAATGAGAGGATTATCAATGACCTGATACTCGGCCGAAGGGTTGGCTTCTACGAACTCCGTGGAGAGATCGGTCAGGGCAACTTCTCTAACGTCAAATTGGGCATCCATGCTTTGACTAAAGGTCAGGAACTACAAATTATTATGTGAATGCTTTGAATGGTCTTAGATTCACTTCAGAGCACTTCCTTGACCCCAGACATGCCTCTCCACTAAATGTATGGTAATTAAAATTTGCTCATAACATTTGGAGTTACGTTTCAAAATTGGTCAGGGCCGTCTGTGGTTGAGGCAATGATTACTTCCTTTAACACTCCAGTTTGGACTATTTTTGTTAATAACAAAAACATATCTTGATTGAAAATTAGAGGACATATATGTCACATCACTGATTGTTCATGAATAAAATTTGTTGTTTTTGGTAGAGATACGTATCTGGCAGATTGTTGTACCCTGTTGTATGCTGCTCTAGTTGTTCATGCATTTCATGAGAATCATTAACTCTAAAAGTGATTTGTCTTATGTTATCCGCACAACTCTAAGGAAT
The DNA here is from genome assembly GCA_900660325.1 of Opsanus beta. NCBI lineage: Eukaryota > Metazoa > Chordata > Actinopteri > Batrachoidiformes > Batrachoididae > Opsanus > Opsanus beta. The sequence goes on from CABFOU010311520.1 coordinate 4,477, forward strand.
TCACATTGCAGTCTAAAGATATTATGAATAGGTAATGAACATCTACCATATTTTCCAGATTAAAAGTCCCACAGAGTATAAATTGCAGGACCTCGAAAACTAGGAAAAAACGGCTGCAATCTATCAGTGTTGGAGGTCTTGAGGCCAGCCTCGGCTTCACTATGTAATAGTTTGGTCTTGGCCAGCCGAGAAGAATAAGCCAAGGCTGGTTCAAGGCCACTCGTTTTTACCTATATTTCGTACTTTTTACTTCCCACCAAACAAAAAAGTGCCTGACGCGGTAATCTTATGCATACAATGGTGTATGCTCACAATGCTTGACTGCTAGTCACCACAGTACTACATACACACACAGACACATGCTACACTATGTCTACAAGTACTAAAATGTAAAAATCTTCTGAAACAGCCTTGTCACTACCCAAGCAGTATTATATTCCTTCAGGTGTGCAGCAGTTTAACCAAGATACTCAAGTAACATTCCTTCCTTCACAGGCCCGCGCCAAAGGGCCGTCCTCCCCTAAACGCACATTACGTCATGAAAGTACGCTAAAGATTATATAAGACCACGTCTGACTCACTTGGCTGTGGCTTGAAATTATGCATGAGTCTGTGGGAATGGTCCGCAGCAGCTACCATAAAACTTCGTACAATACTGGGCCGCGGCCTCAGCCTTGGCCTTGAACTCGGATGCTGTGGCCTTGGCCTCTGCCTCAAGTTGTTGTGACTCGGTCTTGGCCTTGGATACCCAGCACTTGGACTTGACCTTGGCCTTGGGGGAGGTGGACTCGACAACAACACTGCAATTTATACTCTGGAAAATATGGTATGTCAGTAGGAAAGACATGGGTCTTTCCCACTCATAAATTGGAATTTATAAAGGAAAAACGTGTGTTAACAATTTGTACACCTGACACATTCTTCACACCAAACCTATGTTTTCAGAGCAAATCAAGTATGATACACTGAAGTGGAAAAGAAAAATATGACAACATGTAATCTGCCATAAAACAAAGCAGATAATGCCACAGAGCTGATATCTTATTATCAGTAAAATATTATTTATGTTCAGGAACACGCACCCATATTTACATGTGCAATGTAAATAATAGAGTGTGCACATGTACCAATAATGTTGTTAAACTGTAAAAACCGAAGCCTTAGCAAAAGGATGAGCTCTCTGAGTACCCCATCTAGTTTAATCTTCATTTGTTACATACGTAATGGTATATTCCCTTTTTCTTTTTTTCTAATGTGTTTAAATCCTTCAAGTATCTGTATTTTGACCTTGTCAGGCCTATTTTCAAACCATCAGTGGCCTCTGACCTCTTCTTTTGTCTCAGAGAGAGTAGCTGTTAAGATCATGGACAAGGTGCGTCTGGATAAGAAGAACCAGCCGTTGTCTTCCTCGGAGATCAGCTGCATGGAGAAGTTGTGCCACCCCAACATTGTGCGTCTCTACGAGGTCATTGAGACCAACAGGAAGTTGTATCTGGTGATGGAATATGGCAGTGGTGGAGACCTGTTCCATCAAATCACCACCAGAGGGAAGCTAAAAGACTTAGAAACAAAGCTGATCTTCACACAAATCATCTCTGCTCTTACACACATGGTGAGTGTCGAATCTACTCACAATCTGGATATCATAAGTCACGATATCAGTTCAGTTATTTTTTACATTTAAAATTTATTTTTTTAAACCTTTGAAGGGATATTTATTCATTTAAAACTTTCAAGGTGAAATGATAAATTACTGATATTAAACAATGTAACCAAAAATTGGCAATATTGTTTAAAATGTATAATATGTAATGAAGCCCCTCAATTGATTTTAATTTTTTTTTTTTTATTATTCCACAAAATTCAGTGTACATAAAGCGAATTCCTGAAAGAGATTTACCCCATTTTTGTGTGTGACCTTTTAGCATGACAACAACATCGTCCACAGAGACCTTAAGGCGGAGAATATCTTCTACACTACAAGTTATTGCATTAAGGTGGGTGATTTCGGCTTCAGCAGAGACAGTGGCCCCAACGAGCTTCTCACCGATTTTTGTGGTTCGCCACCATATGCTGCACCGGAACTGTTTCGGGAGAATGGCTACAGTGGCCGTTACTCAGATATCTGGGCCTTGGGCATCCTCTTGTACTTCATGGTGACAGCAACAATGCCCTTTTACGGGGACACCATGGGCAAGCTGAAGCGCTGCATTCTGCAGGGGGCATACACTATCCCGGACTATGTGCCCGATCAGTGCCAGCTTGTAATTAAGGGCTTGCTGTGCCGTGTCCCTGCTGACCGCTCCTCTCTCACTCAGATTACAAAAAGTGGCTGGCTGAAGGGCATTGAGTACCCTCAGCCGTACACCCTGCTGCCCCTGACCCCGGCCAAATTCGCTCAGACCAGTCAGGCTCTGTGTGTGGAGGAAGAAGAGGTGAAAAGCCTGCTGTCTGATCTAGGTCTTGTAACAGCACATTTCCAGAACAATTCCTGCTTAGACTGTCGGAGTCCACTGACGGGAACCTACAGAATTCTTCTCCATCGGGTCCAGAAGAGGAGGGCAGTGGAGGCCGTAGGTTACTCAGCTGTACACCCTGATGAGTACAGGAAGCTGAGGAAATGGGCTGCAGCACCTGTGGATAAACACACTCCCTCAACTGTCTGTGTCATACTATAATATGCCAGCGGGAGCATGACGTGGATCTGAAATTACAAGAGGAGGAGGTGTCAAAAAATTACTAGGCAATCTGAAATTATGCTTTGATAAGATTACGGTCATACATTTCTGCAGACATGGACAGACAGACGGCTGCGTTCATAAGGTGGGGACAGACTGGTTGCTTGCCTGGATGGTTGCCATCCAGGACCCAAGGCACCAACAAACAGTCCCAGGCCTGACCTCCATCATCGTGTGCACATGCCCAAAGTTTGTCCAAGATTGATTCAAAGGAAGCTCCGGGAGAAAACAAAGGAAATCAAAACCTTTCTACCATTCTTTGTTGCAGGTTTAATCGATTCTAATGATTTTCTCTTCAGATTCAGTAACTTGTATTCAAATCATTGTAAACCAAAAGAGCAGAGAGCAGAAATGCCCTGGTTCAAGGTGTCCACCAAAAGCAATATGACCACTTTCTTTTGGGATAGCCATGATTTTATTCATACTGAATAACTACCGTGTAGTGCTGCAATAAATTATGATTATTATGTCAACTTTTGTCATTGCCTGCAGCAGTCTATCAAGCCCGCGTCAGTCATATTTCCCTGATGTCTGAACAGGAGTGTGGCATATATCGTTTCCTCATCCACACTGTGACAAATTTCCATTTTAATTTATAGGACCCTACTGGCAGCTAGAGTTGTCAGTAGGGTCCTGTGATTCTACAGTGTGTCTACTGTAGCATACAATAGTTTATGGCTGTAACAAGATTACATTGCTGTCCCACTGTTAAATTACAGTAAGCGACTGTGGTTGCCAGATTAGTTCAGCAAAAAATAAGTAAAATAGAAGTTAAAATAGAAATTGATTTCAGTGCACCCTATTTACCCGAGTTAATACCAAGAGACTACCACCTGTTTGCAAATTTGAATCTTGAATCATTTGACGATGGTGATCATGATGAGGAATAGGAGGATGAATTAAAACCAGCTATTGGGAGTGTTTTGAGATCCAGACTTCCACATTTTGCTGAAAGACAGTGAACGTGAATGCAAGAGATGTGAGGAATGTCCGATGTAGAAAGAATTTGTTTTTAACACTTTCAATGTGAGGCTGAAAATTATTCAACCTGCTGATTCATGTGCTCTTATATGACTGCTGCTCATGCCTTAACTATCTTTCACTCTTTACGCCCCCTTAGTAGAGGACTCATTTTAAAAAGAGTACTGCTGTTGTGTTGTTAAATATTACACTGCAGCTTCAGAGACATAAATGTTGAAGACTTCTGTCTGTCATTACCAGGTATCACCCTTTCTGTGCTAATGACATCAGCAGCTACTGTATGCTCAGTACATAAGCTGGGTGACGCAAATCATTCAGCAGTTACTCCATGACTATCAGCATCTTTCAATCCTTCTTAGTCATGAATGTTCTGCAGTAATCCTAGTTCACATGTAATCCTATAAGAGAGAGAGACAGAGAACATGCTGGGTCCAACAGAAATGAAACTTGTACTTTCCGGACTATAAGTCATGGTGTCTTTTGTTGTTGTTTTGTTTTTTCCTAGTTTTGGATGCCCTGCGACTTATACTCAGTTGCCACTTGTATACCAAAAAAATCATGTGTTTGCTATTCATAATAGCAAACACATAATAATAATAATTATAATAACTATTTATATTGGACTTTCACAGGAATCAAAGCACTAAACAAAATAAACTGCAATAATAACTGCAATAATAAAGAATAAATGACAATAAGTACACTACAACAATGGACAAAAATCCCAAATTAATAAGCTGATAACACAGAAAAAGGTGTGACTTATACTCCAGAAAATACGATATATGTGTGTGTGTGTGTGTGTGTGTGTGTGTGTGTGTGTGTGTGTGTGTGTGTGTGTGTGTGTTGTTGTGTTTTCAACGTGAAAACATTGGTCTAAAATATCTTGATGTTAACAGATGTGCATTTTATGTTGGAAAGATATGCGAAGCTTACAAACTATTCAGTTTTGCACAGTTTTAATCTTATTTTGTTAATATCTATGATGAATATTGTATTGCTCATGTTTTTACTTAAGATGTTCATGGATATTTACTTGAACCGCACTCCTCTCTCTATAATTATAGCAATGTGTGAGACCCAAATCATGAGTCAAAATAAAAGTATGTTGAAACCGTTTTCAGTTGTTATCTCTCAAAACCCCTGACAATTTCTTTTTCTCGGGCTATGATTTCAGCAAGATGTTCATTTTTACAAAACAGAATTGTTCTTCTCAGTGATTAAGAAGCTGGCTACCCATATGTACACCTTGGTTCGATTCCTGGTCACACTACCTATCTGTGTCCTTGGACAAGACACCTCATCTGCATTGTCTTAGTCCACCTGGCTGTAAATGGGTGTCAGTCTTTGCTGTGGAAGTGATTTGCATCGGACTGGCATTCCATCCAGAGTGAGTCGTAGACTCTCATCCGCTTCACACTACAGAATCCCGAGATAATCATCAGTGCCAACGGGCCTCAGGGCCTATGTAGGACTTACTTGTTCTACTGGATGCAGGATCACAGTTAACATTTTAGCATATTTACAAGGTTTCAAGGACACTCCCAAAAAGATGTTTCATAATTTATTTTTTTCCTTAAGCTGTGTAGTGACTCTTCAACTAAAGAGGACCAGGACCAGTGAAATGGCTCACTATTTGATATTTAATTAGACCATGAACAGAAAGATGAGTAAAAGCTTTTATAAGTAACAACACTAATCATTATAATACATCAAACATGATTAAGGAATCAAGATGAGATGTAAAGGTAAGATGAATAATATAAGACCAGTAAAGATATATGGGGCTTAGACATGGGCAGTGAAGGGAGTGCAGGAGAAGAAGCTGAATGTGACAAAAAACTCCCTCTGATGATACTGAGGAAGAAACCTCAAGCAGACCAGACTCAAAGGGGTGACCAACTGCTTAGGCCATTCTAACAGTTACAAAGATTTTACTAAGTTTTTACCAAGCTGAAGAAACAGAAAAACCAGAATAACATCAAAAACAAAGTGCATTATTGAGATGAGCACACAGTCATTGCCGCCACAGGCAGGGCGTCGTGAGATAAGTCTAGCGCCCTGCGGTGCAGGGCCAGCATCCATCCATCACGTCATCAGTGAGCCACAGCACAAGTTGTCCTCATGGAAGAGTATAAGAGTATGAAAGAGAATAGATGCGTCTTAAGTCTGAATGTCTATCTGGGATCTGACTTTTATCTCCGCAGAGAGATCATTCCACAAAACAGGGGCTCAATAAGAGAAGGCTCTGTGGTCTACAGACTTTTTATTCACCCTAGGGACACAAAGTGGTCCTGCTTCCTGAGAACTCAGAGCCTGGGCCGGTACATAGGGTTTAATTAGCTCAGAAGGGAGGTGCTAGTCAGTGAATAATTTTATAGGTTCGTAACAGAACCTTAAAATCCAACCTCACAGACACAGGAAGCCAGTGAAGAGATGCCAAAATTGGTGTAATGTGGTCGAACGTTCTGCTTCTTGTCAAAACTCTGGCAGCAGCATTTTGAACCAATTGGAGACTCCTAATGCTGGACTGCAGTAAACCAGAGAATAGAACATTGCAGTGATGTATGACACACAAGCCTAGGTTAAGCATTAGCTAGTCAAACTGATGTCGATGTCTCACTGGACCAAGGACCATCATTTCCGTCTTGTCTGAGTTTAAAAGTAAGAAATTGTTGGACATCCAGCTTTTCAC
>CABFOU010311534.1:0-12121 GCA_900660325.1 Opsanus beta
CTCATTGGATCCGCTGTGGCGACCCCGAGTGAAAACAAGGGAGCAGCCAAAGGGACTTACTTTTACTGTAATGAGTGTAAGTAGAGTTAAAACAATATCAGCTGACACCGCGGCTCATGTGGGCCAAGCAGGTTTTTGGTACCACATAAGGGGACTAAACACTTACAGTCCAGCCTCAGTCAAAGTAAGTCCCTTCAGCTACTCCCTCATTTTCACGAGGGGTCGCCACAGCAGCTCTAAGGTAGAGCTGCATGTCGATTTGGCACAAGTTTTACACCGGATGCCCTTCCTGACGCAACTCCATATTACTTGGAGAAATGTGGCACGGGTGGGATTTGAACTGGGGAACCTTCCGCACTGAAACCAAGCGCACTAACCACTTGGTCACCAGTCCAGCCTCAGTGTACCGTGGCAAAAACAAACATATGGTGGCCACCCCAGGGTGGCAAAATTAAAAAAAAAAAAAAAAAATGCTGGCAAAAGTCAATTTCACTGTACAGGGTTCAAAAATTAAAGTTGCTCCAATTTTGATTTAAAAAAAAAAAAAAGTGATGCAAATTATTAGTTGAGCTAATAGGGTTTGTAAAAGTAATAGTTGTCACATTAGGAGGTAACGCCACATGTTATAAAATCCAATGGACTTCGACCTTGCTTGACCTTTACCGTGGAGACCAAACATTCAACACAGCCAAAATTATTCCATTTATTACTATTAGCCAATCATTTGCTTCACTTTTTACCAAAATTGAAGAACTTAACTTTCGACCCCTGTACAAACCTAAATTGACCTTTGTCACAATTTTTGCTGTTTTAACTCCATAACATTCAGTCACAGTCCAAACTATACCTTTTTGGAATCTTTATGATCAGACAAATACTGTGGTATAATTTCCAATGTGTGATTGGAGCATTTTTCTATGTTGACCCCTACCTGGCTGTCGCTACCACTCCGGGATGGCCACCATATGTTTTTGTGTTGTCCATGGTACATTGAGGCTGGTCCTGATTAGGTCCAAATCAGCTTCAGGCTCGTGGACTAATTCATTCTCCAATCTCAGGGAGGTCAAACTCCATCAGGGTCGCCCCGGATGTGAATTTGTGCAATATAAATTTTTTTTTTTTTTTTTATCGTATTCATTTCCAATTTATGGTCCCCAAACTGCATAAAATAATCTACATCACAACACAGAAATTACATGACACCAGGCGTGCGTTATCTTACGGTGATAATAAGGCGGGCGGAAGGTGTGGTCGGCCACGCCCCATCGTGGCGGGAAGATGACGAAGTCGGCGATGGCCACGCCTGGTCGAGTGGATTTGGCGGTCAGTACAGTGAAGATGGAAGGATCCTACAGGTGCATCAGAAGCACATGATATGAGTCACAGCAGCGATGCTACGTCTTTACGACTCAAAGTCTCACTGTAGTTTAATCAAAACTCCAGTTGGAACTTTGGCACTGTTCAAATTTGTTAAACGCTGACAGGCGCAGAAACCCAATCACAAGTTCTCTTCATGCTGCTGATCGTTGGTGTGACTGGCTGAAAAGGAGGCCGCCAACAAACATTCGTAGCTAGCCATATTTACGCTAATCCAACTGTCCCTTAAACACCAATATACTTTGAGATAATAAGACTCAATGATATAAACAATAAATGTTTCAAATAGATTTGGCTTATTATCGCGGTAAAAAGCGAGTTAGCTAGCATAGCCCAGCTGACAAAATGGTTCGCCAAGTCAGCTAGCTTGACTGGTTAGCATGTAGCTGACTTGAAAATACAGCATTAAAAGTTTGGATTATTCTTACGTTCAAAGGAGTTTGTGTAATCCGGTGTTAGTTTTGTGCCTGTGTTTGCGCATTGTTAGTTGACCTATATTTAAAAGTGTTCAATTTCCATCAAAGTGAGGCCAAAACAGGAATTTACGTGCAAAATTGTGAAATGACGAAAATCATGTTTGTCTTGTTGCCGCCAACACGACTAACGTCATTCACTTGAAGTTAATGAAAAATCAAATTGGTCAGCGACTCATTTCATACTTTAAATTAAAGTTTTATTTTTAGAGCCATGCTCCACTTCATTTCAGGTTACTTAAATTTGAAATTCTCTGCCAAATGAGAAAAATTTTGATAGAAAACATCATTTTGCATCATTTTATTCATTCATTCATTTTTCGTCGTTTGTCTGGGTCGCGGGTCACGTTTATATAAAATCTTTCAAGTGTGCATGATTTCAAATATTATATTGCATGAAAGTGCAAATATCCCAAACTTAGAATAAATCGCAATACTTCGTGAGTGGGATGTCACAACTTGAAATGACATAATTTTGTGCCAAAGTTTAATGCGCAAAATTAGTGAATGTGAAATAAAAATAATAATAAAAAAAAAAACGACAGCTGCCTCCAGGTTTGTTTTGTTGCTTCTCTACAAACAAATGTTCGTCAAAAGTCACTTAACTAAAGAAACAGAAATGCAGAAAAGGTACGTTGTGTCTCATGTTTTGGTGGCCGTGTATTGGATAACAGCACAATATTTCCAGAACATTGTTTTCTTCTGTTTCTTCCATAATTTATCAACATCATTGAGAGAATCATGAAATTATGAAAGTCAGAGTAGACAAACCGGAAATCTAAATTCTGGTGGAGTTTACTTTTTAATTTTTCCTAGTCAGAGATTAAAAGCTCTGATTTCCCTGTCACTGAACGCAACATAAGATTGTTGAGCTCTTTCCAAACAAATTATGTATTTATTATCCGACATGCATACGGATGGAAAAAATTTTTTTTCACAGTGTGCACTGACTTTGCGACGTTCTACCGTATCTAAGGATGCACTGGCTCTATGCTCCTCCTGTTCTTATTTAATATTCTTTATATTTGCTGGTTACTGTCAGCTGTTCCGGAACATTTTTGCCGTGGCGTTACGGAACACAAACAAAATTTTTTGCAGTACTCAGATCTCAGTAAATCCTGAGATTTCCCATCAGATTTTGATCTTAAAGCACTCCGAGACTCTGAGTTTCTATTTGCTCCAGTTGAACATTTTTGTTGGGAATGACTGGAAGTGCCTGCTTTGACCTTTGACCCCACTATGATGTATTTTGCCATGTTTCAATAAGAGGTCAGCGTTTGCATACTGGTGATGTAATGCCGAAGAGAAAGTTTTGTTGGGGGAATAATCTGACACCAAATCCAACAGTGCATGAGTCCAAAAACCAGGCGACGTACAGCGCATCGTGCACCGTCAGAAAGAAAAACAAAACGCACCTGGCGACTGTTCCCTCGTAGTTTTCACATTTGAGATTTTATGTCTGATTCACAACATTAAATATCTGTGCACAAGTGTGTGTTGGCGTGCGACTCACGGCGTGGTCGAAGGCCACACTGTTGATCACCATGAAGTTGTTGAGGTTGTACTTGTACGGCGCATAGTTTCCGTGCCAGGCGACCACGTTGAAGGGCGAGAAGTCCTGTTTTACAACTCAACAAATTAGACAAGTCTGTCCTACCCAGAGACACAAAAGACTTCAAATTGACTTTACACAGGTAGAAGCAGCGATGAATAACATCTTTGTGATCTTAAAAATTCCCAGAGAGACATAAAGAGAAGAAGAAGAAGAAAAATGACGATAATGAAAAGTGCTTCTTTTATTCTTTGTCAGGCGGCTGCAGGTATTACGCCGTAATCGGCTTCACAATCAAACTTTGGCAAACTTTGAGCGTTTGGACGCTCACAGCGGCACAGTTATGAGAGAACAATAACGGCGGCTGCACAGATATTTCTTTCTCCTGATTGTTAAAACCACAGCAATTTTATATAGTTTCTGTTCTGATAATGTCGCTGCGAAAAAGACATTCAACGGCAGCTCGAAAATCAATATAGTTCATTACAACTCCAGCTGCCTCCCCAGTGACCTCACATGCACGCACGTGCACACACGCACGCTTCTGCACAATGCGGCAAGTGTTCGCGCTCAAAATCAAAGCTTTTCAAACATGCACACACACGCGAAAATAATCACATTTTACATAACGATTATTAAAGCTGCAGCTAATGACCGTTTTCCTGGAGATAGATTTGTTATTTCTGTCATTAATTTACTCTGCAGAACGTCAGAAAGTTCTTAAAACGGTCTGTTTCAGCTTCTTAAATGCCAGAGACATCGGTGCTGATCCAGAGTCCAAATATGCAGGACCAATAAAAGCCCCCGCATAATCTTTTACAGGCTCTTATTGTTACATGAAAATACAATTTTAAAAAGTAAAAACATTTAAGGCTTTTTTTTTTTTTTTGCACAAAATCCAAAAACCGCTACACTATTTAATCTCAAAGTCAAACTAATCTCTATGACATGATCTGAAATTAATCATAAATCAAAAAGTCAGTATAATCGTTTTGGCCCGAATCATCATTTTTAACCAGCTGGATGTTGATGTTGGCGTTTCCCACGTGCCTTCTGGCAAACCACGGCCCAGATTTCATCTTTTCTTTTCTTTTCAATAAGGTCTTTCTCTATTTCACTCAGTCATTGAAGTATAAGAGATAAGATGCTTTGTGCACCGTCTCTCTAATCACAGCCACTGCCGCTTGTATTCTGATGACTCCCCCTGCAGGCAAAAGTCTGTACATAAACGTTGGCTGTAATACCCGGAAAAATTACTGGTACACCGATGACCAACGCGGCCTTTGTGTTCTCAGCCCAACTTACAGCTACTCTGGTCTTATTTCATGCGTGTTTCTGCGATTGTCACGTGACATAATTTGAAGCAAAGATCAGCGTGAATCAGTCTTTGGATTCTTAAAGCGCAGTTCAAAGCTTCGATTTGAAATGGTTTGCTGGATGAATTCAAAACAAGAACACGACTGTGGATTAACTAAACTACGATATCTAGTTAGCGATTGATAACGTTAGATACCAAGTTAGGATATCACATAATTCGAAGAAAAGATTGCAGCTGAAACGCACTGGAGTATTTAACAGCATGCAGCTGAACAACTTCATCAGACTTCAACAGCTTCATCAAACGATGAGTTTTAAAGCATTTCAATGGTTCCAACACATCAGACACGCTCATATAGAGACTAACAGAGTGATAATAACACTCTGTGAACGGCCGCTTAGACAGTTTAACATGGTTCTATACCATGATCACTATATATATTAATCATTGTCATCCAACAGGTGGTATTGTGTGTGCGTGCGTGTGTGTGTGTGTGTGAGTGAGAGTGAGAGTGAGAGTGAGAGAGTGAGCAAGGTTATTGTATTTGGCTATAAATACTGTATACACTCAGTTGCACAAAGTCCTCCAGTTGCACCAAGTCCTCCAGCTGCAGTAAATCCTCAACAGTGGACTGAGCACATCGAGCACTTTCGCACACATGCACAAAAAAATATAAAATATTGGCCCACCCAAGCAAATAATAAGTTAATTTGAGCAATTTCAGTGCGCTGCAGGGGAACAAAACAGCAGGACGAGATGTCTGCAGCACCATCTTTTCCTGACGTGAGGCCTGAACCTCCTTATCTCCTCTTTATTTAACAGGGACAATGCACAACGCATTTATTGCACCAGATACAGCTCACTTTCATCTGTAGACCCCAGGCAAACATCAGTGCCGTGCCTCCTCTGGGAACGATGGACACCAGGAAACGGGTGTCAAGTGCAGCCACCAGTTTTGGGACAAAAGAGGAAGAGGCCGATACTCGAAGAGAAAAGGACAAAGTGTTTGTTTTGCTCCAAAACGAGGATCTTTCTTGCTACAATGAATAATAACAATGTGGTCTGAAATGGTTTCCACGGTTACAACCCTCCAACCTCAGCCTCCCGCCTCCTCCCTGTCTCCGTTTAAAAAAAAGAAAAAGAAAAAGAAAAAAAAAAATCCTCCTGTCACACATTATGTGTCGATCCAATTATGTGCCCAACAGGAGATTTCAGGAGGGGGAGGATCATTGTTTGAGTGAAATACGGTGAAATTAATGCTTAACTTGGGAAAAGGTTTTTCCTACAAAGCATTGCAGGTACGCCGTCTGTAACTCCAGAACGCTTTAACTAATTATGAGTGATTAAGACTCATGAGGGAGTTGAGGTGGAAACCTGCTGAAAGGATAACAGCTAATGCTTCCATATTAAATCATCGGGGACGGCAATTCAATCAGCCGCTAATGGATCACATGCTTCACGCCGACTTCTGCGGCACTGACGCGGTTCAACGGTGGTTAGTGAAGCAAGGACAAACCTAAAGAGGCCACCTTCAGGTATGTGTGCCTGAAGGTGCCTAAAGTCTGCTTCAGGGTTCAGGTGACATGAAATTCCCTAGTTACTAGTTGACGAGATGGGACCACGAGCCGTCGACTTCTCGTTAGAGAAAGAATGTTTGTGGTACTACTAGATATAAGATGCTAGCGGCTGGTGGATGTTGGCCTGACTTGATTCCCACTTGACCTCTGTCCATGATGAAACAAGCGCTGCAAGGGAACGCCGTCTATGTGCAGGAAGTTCACCCACTGTCTCTGGGTCCAGATATGCCCTGTTCTTTGTAATTACCCAAATCATCATCTAGTCATAGTCAATAATTAAGACTAGTCATCCAAGCCCTGTTTCAGACAGCGGGGTGTCAAAATCCTACCCCTTGTCCACGTCATGACACCTGGGTAAGTGATCAAGTAGGGGATTGCCTGTTGTGGAGAAATATGGGACCTTGTGTGCCGAGTAGCCGCTACAGTAACCATGAAGGCCCAACAGGAACCCTGAATACAAGAGGGCTAATGAGGCTCTGGTGAAACAAGAAGTCTTCATTGGCGGATCAGGCAGAGGAGGTGATGGCTTGTAACCAAATGGCTGTGAAGGGGGATGAAGGCTGCAGCAGATCCTCAGACCCCGATCACCTGGGATTTCCTAGCCATTGGACCAGGATAAGGACTTGTCAAGGACCGTGTGTTTGTCGGTGTGCAACGATATTCCTACTTGAAACAAACCCACACACAGGCATCTCTAGATCAACCCTGGATGAAGATTTTCTCCGCATGCACCATCCTATCCGGGAATCAATCAATCAAGAGACAATCTTCCTCGCCACCGAGGGATTGCCATGCCGAGGGATTGCCATAATGAGTTCAGACTGCAAGTCCCACAAGCAGATCTTTGATTTCTGAGGAAGCAGCCCCAATGGGACCTCCAGTGGTCTATGAAGCGGTTAGGATCTGAATCATCTTGCATTCCCTAAAGTGAAGGATTTCAAGAATCTTTGGGCCTGGTTAAAAAAAATAGAGCAAGAGATCGACAGGAGGTCATCCGCAGCAGCACGGGAGCTGGTTTTGGGCTCTGCTGGTGACACTGGACCAGAGTCAGAGGGCGATGCACTTGTTCCTGTGGATTTATGTCCCAAGCTACACCTACAGTCCTGAACTTTGGATAGTGACCGAAAGAATGAGATTGTACAAGTGGCTGGCATGAGTTTCCTCTGTGGGGTCATTGGGCTCAAGACTTAGAGAGTGAGTTGGGAGTTCTGGCATCCAGGAGTTGTGGAGCCAGTTGAGGTGGTTTGGGCATCTGATTAGGATGTATGGATACTTACCTCTGGAGGTATTTTGGACATGTCCAAATTCAAAGAGGTTCAAGGGATTATATATACCCCTTGAATTTATACATACATCCCAGAAGTGGATGTAGATGTCGGTGTAGACCTTTTTTAAGACCTGCATTGGAATCAACTCTGAAGGTTTCTTTGCTATTAAGAAAGAAACATCATTGTTTCAGTATCTAGCAGAATTAATTCATGTTGCTGGGGAATGTGTGAACTTTTCTGCATTCATTTAGCTTGTGGACGCACCAAGAAGAAGATACACATCTAGGCTGAGAACACCTGGAAACCTGGAGGAGTTGCTGGAGGAATTGATGCCTGGGTAAAAATGCTGATATGGTGTAAAAGTTGTGTACTGTCGCACAAACTAACGTGTCACAAAGCTACCTGTTGGCAGGCAAAGAGTTTCCCCTGATACTTGTTGATAATTGTGTAACCTGTGGGCACTTTACGGTCCTCATACCAAGCAACTGGAACCAGGAAATCCCTTGGATTAGCCAGACCGTTGGCCCCTACAACACACACAACCAATATGTTACTCATTAATTATGTCTGTGTGTGATACTTCTTCTCCTGGGTCACATGTTTAACCTATAGAAAGTCAAATTGATTGTCTGCAATTGCTATAAACAGATTCTGGCCAAAGAGATCACTAGCATCAGCATCACCTGCTTTGGGCTTTTCTTTCATTGTTTGATCGTTCACATGGACCATACGGTCCAATTTGCCAGATTCAGTATTAAGATGAAATCAACTGGCTGTTACAAGAAACGACAAAAACAGGTTGGTGTGCAGATTTTTAGGAGATGACGAAACAGTTGCAACCCTGATGACCATCGCACAAACTCACCAATGGGTCCGAGGTCAGGGAGTTCATAATGGGCTCCGTACACCTCCAGGATGTAACCCCGGCTTTCTCCGAAGACATCCACGCTGAAGCGCATCCCTTGCTGGTCAACATACATAGAGATAAGAGGTGACTGAGCCATGATGTATCAGGGGTTCATGTTTTGGACAACAGGGTCAAATCCTGGTGGTAGAACTATTTCACATTTTAGCATCAACGTGAGCTTCATCTGTACACAAACCATTTGTTCTTAAGTCCATACAACACTGAATCATGCTGTATTTCTGTCTGTTTGTTTCCCGACTCCTCCCAGGCCCTTTCACCAAATGTGATACGTGGATGAAGGTCCAGCCTGGACTTGCCCTGAAAGAGTTTGTTTTAGCAGAACTAAAGGTCTTTGGGGTAAAAGGTAAATTTTTTCCTTTTTCACTCTGATGTCCATCAAACATGGCAGACATGTGGAGGTGGGTTTTGGAGCTGCTCAGGGAAGATCAAATTTAACAAAGGTCAACAACTAGGGTCAAGATCTTTGAGATCAAAGGTCAAATTTTTAGTTTTTCCACTCCGATTTGCACCAGATTTGACAAACATATGGAGATGGGTTCCAGAATCGCCCAGCAAGCTCAAATTTGCCAAAGATCAATCACTAGGGCCAAAGTCATGTCTGACTCTCTGTTTGTTGTTCTGCTCATCCGAGGTCCTTTTGATGATTTCCACCAAACTTGGTATGTGGATGAAGCTTGAGCCTGACATTGCCCTTAAAGGATTTGTTTTGGCAAAGGCCAAGGGTCAAAATTGGGTTCGTCTATCTGTATGTTCCCTACTCCCAGGAACTTTGGCAGACTTCCACCGAGCTCAATATGTGGTTGACGGTCAACCCCAGAATTGCCCTTAAAGGATTTGTTCAGGCAAAGATTCAGGTCATTGGGATCAAAGGTCAAACCTTCAATTTTTTTCATTCCAATACCCACCAACTTGGCGGCAAGTATTGGAATTGCCCAGCAAGTTTACATTTGCCAAAGGTCAGTCTTTAGGGCCCAGGTCATGCCTGCCTGTGTGTTGGCCTACTCCTTCCAAGTGTTTTTGCTGATTTCTAACAAATTTGGCACGTCATTAAATGATGCCAAAACTGCCCCTAAAAATTTGTTTTGGCCAAAGTCAAGGTCAAGAAATTAGATTTTTCAACCGGATTTGGACTGAATGTTGCACACACTGAGGTAGATTCCAGAGTTGCCCAGGCAAGGTCAGCCAGAGGTCAGTCACTGAGGTGAAGGTTGATAGATATTTTGTTCTGTTTAACAGTTTATTTTGATCTGTTTGACAGTATTAATCATGCGACTTTGATCCTCTATGTCTTGAATGATTTGATTAATCAATAAGATGCAAACTGAGTGTCATGTAAGGTTAAGGTTACCAGACGTGGAACAGAATGAGAGAGAAGTGTAGACATAACATGCTAGCGTGAAACCACAGATTAGACTGTAAGGCCCTGAAGGCAAGAGGTTGTAACATCTGTGGTTTAGAAGGTCAGTAAACAGGATGGCTCCAGCAGGGCAGAGGAGAGAAACAATTTTGACTGCTGAATGTGAGATTAAGAAAGGCTGAGTCATCAGTTACCGTTAGTCTAGTTAAGGGTGTCTGTGCAGTTCAAACGCCTAATATGGAGGACAGCATTGGCAGAAGACGAGGGCGGGACACCATGGCAAGATATGATTGGTCCGTGGGCGAAGACCAGGAGCCAATGGGGAAGGACAACATCTTTAGAAACAGGAACGTAGAATTGTATAAAAACGTGGGTCTTGAGGAAGGCGGGGTCTTTTTTTCTGAGCCTGTTAGCTATTACGCGTGTCCCACCGCGGGAGGCAGCGACTTAACTGAGAAAAAGACCTGCAGAATTCTGTAA
Organism: Opsanus beta; assembly: GCA_900660325.1. Classification (NCBI taxonomy): domain Eukaryota; kingdom Metazoa; phylum Chordata; class Actinopteri; order Batrachoidiformes; family Batrachoididae; genus Opsanus; species Opsanus beta. Next base: position 10,331 of record CABFOU010311534.1, read on the forward strand.
AAGGTGAAAATCTGTTACTCACTCTGTGCATTTTTTAGATAAACGCTTAGACGTGGGGGTATCGTCTGCCCGTCTAAGTCAGTTGTTCAATTTTAATAACTGTGTGATTTCTGACTGCATTGTTCGATATTTTTACCACAAATCAACGAACATGCGGCAATGGAGGAGCGAGGTCAAAAGTCCAGCGGGACAGGGGACCCGTTGCCAACAAGGTCAAGACCAATGGGGTCAAATGTCAGCTTGCCATAGCTCCCATGGGAACTATTAGCTCGTACTTACAAATGTACAAACATCATGATGAAATCCGTCAGTGGACAAAGTGAAATTTTACAGTATTTCTTAATGTGTCGATTATTTGAACAATTCAACAAGAATTATGAAACATTATGGTGTTTTGGATCTTGGATAAAGTATGCACTACTTGGCTAGTTAAAGTCACTTTTGAAAAGGCAGATAAACTACAAATTAAGACAACTGGACTCACATTCCCATGATGCCTCACTACGTCCAACAAGCAGAGAAATCCATAGGTTTGTTTACTATTTTTTAGAAACTTGGATCCAAAGTGGTTATCTAACTTTAGAAACAGTGTAAAGCTTTAAATACTTTTGAGTCATCGTATCAGCTCACTTATTACTACAAACCTGATGGGACATCATCCGTTAGCTAAGCGCTAACAAAACAAATTCACAGCTATTGTTAATCTGCTAGCATGTTAGCTAAGTGGAGACTCTGCACTCATGTTTGTGCAGTAGGGGGAGAAACTGAGCAGTCAAAATTCTGAACCCCACCTGGACGACACAGATCTCGTTGGGTTCCACCGCCATCTTTCCAAACTCGGTGGTAACCAAGAGCGCACCCTGCTGGGGAACTGATGGGACAGAAAGAGGAAAATCTGAACGAGGATTCAAAACGGAGGTACCGATGCTAGCGTTAAAAAACATCAACGGCTGTTTTTCTCACCGATCAGAAAGTCTCCGTCTGAGTTATTGAAGCAGCTGGATGAAAAATAAACTCGTTCAGAAACGATGATCAAAGAGTTTTGATGTAGAAATGCGACCTGACGCACTCACCTGTCCACCATGGAGGCGTTACAGGTGTACACATGGATCCCAATGCCGTTGCGAGTTTTGGCGTCTCCAGCACCGCAGACTGTGTTCAAACCCTGAAATGTACAAAATCCCGGCCTGAGAATACCAAAACAACAAACCACAGGGACACTCAGAGTGCCAACTCCTGAAACGACCCATTTCTCACTGCTAAAAGTGGGATTTTAACACTTTCTGGCGCCGCCCCTTTTTACAGATCTGTCTCAAAACATAAAAGGTTTGTGTCACACATTAGAGTTCATCTTTTCACGAAGTTTCATTAAAACTAGTTGATAAGTGAAGTAGTCTATCTCAAAATTTTCAAATGTATTGAGTCAGTCTCAGGCTCCACCCCTTTATTTGGATCCACCGCAAAATATTAAAGGATTACGTCAGTTCAAAGAGTTCTGTTGGCCATGCCTCCAAGTTAACGCTGTTCCGCTCCATGTCGGAATCTGCATCGTTTCAGAATATTCCGACAATGTGCATGTGTCATGTGGGAATTCCCACATGATGCGCTCATATCGGAATATTGATTGTACGGTACATGCGATCTCACTAACTATAAGGAAGGAATGAAGCATATTTTGGAAGAATTCAGACATGTGAGTTCGATGAACATCCGACCCATCCATCGTGAAAAAGTCGGCAGTGAAACCACACACCAGAAATTCAGAACGTGAAAAATCTAACGCTGAAAAGA
>CABFOU010311570.1:0-11080 GCA_900660325.1 Opsanus beta
AGAAATGCTTTTGACAAAAACTACATATTTTGTTTATTTCTATTTATGTCCAGAGATCAACGATCCAGCGGCCAATTTCATATTTATTTACTTTAAGACTCAGTAGAATGTTGTTGACATAGAAAACCTGTAAAGGTACTTTTAGTACACAGAAAATTCACAGGAGGTATTGACAAGGAATCGATAAAGAATCGGATTGAAAAGCGGAATCGATAATGGCATTGATATCGATAAAATCTTATCAATACCCATCCCTAGACCTGACTGTTTATTTCTGCCTGAACATCATCCAGTGATTCTGTGAAATGATGTAATGAGTGACTGGAGAACCTGGTGCAGCTGACATGTAATGTCAAAGATGGATGGATTCATCTCATCAACCTCCACGTAGGCGTCCACCACCACGGTGTGCCCCTCGATGACCAGCACACACTCGTAGTCCAAATCTCTGTCCTGTAAACAGCAATGACTTCTGTTTGCTGGAGGGAGCACTGGGCAAAAACAATCATCTCCCATCACGTCATGTTTCAACCCCCACCGCAGGGTGTGCGCGCGCGCTTGTGTTGTACCTGATATAGGTGCAAGTTGCGTGCCAGTAGGGTGATTTTCCTCTCCACTTTGACAGGTAGCAGAGGAGAACCCTGGACCTTCTCTACACATGGACAAGCTGAAGCACCCCAGCTGACAAAGGAGCCCTCATCCCCCTGCAGCCCACACATACACAGAGGCGTAGCCACACTTAACACAGATTCTCATATTTACACAACGACTTTCCTGGAATCACGTACAGTAACACAGTAATGCTGCAGTCGACAGCTATCATTTAGATTAATACAAATAAAATGTGCAGCTGCAGACTGGTGCCCAAACGTTCCAGGATTAGAACAGAGTACAGAAGCTCATAACTGTCCTGTTTAACAATTTCTACAGCACGTAGACTTGATTATGCGTGAATTAAAAATTTAGAATTTCACTATAAATTACAGTTAGTCAAAATGAACCCTGGTATGTTTTGTTGTGGAATTAGTTTGTCAAATTTATAACAGAAAATTATGTCTTGGGAAAAGGATTTAGGTCTTGTGAGAATTTGTTTTGGCAAAAAGGGGGCAGCAATATACTCCGTAAAAATAGTCTGTTTATATTGTGAGCTGAGAAGCAACCATAAATTGCTTGAATATTTTAGCTGACCAACGACAATTCCTTTTGGATATCAACATGGGATGAAAGGGCTTTAAGGTTACATTTGTATTATTTCCACTGAAGAGGTAATGTTTTTGTTACATCTGTCTCTCTGATTGTTTGTCAGCAGAATACCTTAAAAACACATTTCAATGAAATTTGGTGGATAAGTAGTTTGTGGGTCAAGGAAGAGCTGATTACATTTTGGTGCAGCTGAGGGGCAGACCTTGCATTTGGTCATGGTTCAAAGGCATGTAACTGGAACGTAAATGCACCTGAACGACCTGAAAAGCACAGAGTAATGGTAACTTAGTCAAGTTACTTGCAGATAATTTTAAAAAGGAACCTGGGTAACTTGAGAATAATATAAATGAGTTACGAGAGTAAAAAGGGAAATTAGACTAAAAGCAACTGAGCAACTGTAACTGGTTAACCTTCAGGTAATGAAGTGTAACCAAGTACCTGTACAAGTAAAAACTCCTTTGAGCTGACCTGACCTTTTATTTGGGGATCAAACCTGTAATCAGGATTAAAGGATTTGGTGTTCAAGAAGATCATACCTCTGATCTTTCTTCTTCTGCCAGGTGCTCCCATTAGGGGTCGCCACAGCAGATCATCCATTTCCTGATCCACCCTGTGTCTTCCTCTGTCACACCAACCACCTGCATGTCCTCCCTCACCACACCTATAAATCTCCTCTTTGGTCTCCCTCTCCTCCACCTGTCCGGTGGCTCCATCCTCAGCATCCTTCTCCCTATATACCCTGGGTCCATCCTCTGCACATGACCAAACCTGCACTTGGTCTCTTGGACACACCGTATGTCTACCTTTCTCCTCTCCAATTCTCTCCCTTTACCAGTCACACTGCCAACATTCAAATGCTAACTTTCACTTCCACGCTACCAATTTTCCTCCTCTCCCGCTGCCTTCAGACATGTTGTTCAACTCTTCTTCGCACAACACTAGCCCAATATCCGCTGGCAGCCTGTTGGACAACAGCATCGGTGGGGGTCGTTGTTAACCCGGGCCTCGACCGATCCAATATGGAAATTTGATTTGTGACCTGCATGTTTTATGTGGCAAGATTTACTTGCCCTTCCTGATGCAACCCTACTCATTTATCCGGGCTTGGGGCTGAATGTACTGGCTGTACACCCCATGTGACTGAGATTTGACAAAATTTACAGTGAACACCCTGCCCCCTTCTCCCTACCTCATTTATCTGGGCTTGGGACTGGCACTCAGAATGCACTGGCTGCATTAATCTATATATTTCGCTCCTTATTTCAGAATTTAAATCCTGATTACTTTGCCCATATAATCAGAATCAACAGACTCAGTATCAAACATCATCAGCATCAAAACACAGGCCAGATCAGAGAAGAGTTTTAGGTTGCTCATTTACAAGGTTATCCATTTACAGATACTCAGGTACTCTTACATTAAGTCCCTAAATTACTGTAAGTCATTGAGAGTAATTTACTTTGAAGATACTGTTGCTTTTATTCAAGCACCTGCAACTAATCGGTTACTTCACTAAAATACAGTTACCCTGAGTCTTCAGTGATTATAACTTTTAAGTTGCTTGCATTTGAACAAAGATTGAAGGCAGATTATGCTCCTTTATCCAGCTCTACACCAAAATTCAGTCAACACATCTACATCTGCACCAAACTTCATTGAACTTGATTGTCTTGCTGAAAAACAGACAGACTGCATCAAAAATACAACCTTCTCAGAGGAGGGAAACATGGTTCACCTTTTCAAAAAATAAACATTCCTGGTTAGTCAAGTTTATTGAAATTGCTCCTTGTTAGATTCTTCCATGTTAGATATTAATTGTAGTATTAGGGAACACTTAAGGCTTACTCCCACTGTTACAGCACTGCACGGGTTTGGTACTCCAAACCAGGACTTGTTTAACATTGGCCAAGGTTCCAGTTTAGTTTTTTCATCACTGTTCAAGATGGGGCACTTACGAGAACCTATATGTCCCAGGTGTCAGTGCTACTACACTGCTGATTGATTGTGATACTTTTGGCTGCTCCCATTTTTACGCTGGATGCCCTTCCTGACACATCTCCAGTTTTACTTGTAGATTAGAGGACAACCCTTGGACTCCAGGGTTGCGCTGTCCCACTGTGCCAACTGCACGAATGACTGGTCATAACTATTCATGCCACACTGTAGAGATGTTACAGAGAACTTAAGACTACCATAAACTTTGACCAGTTGTAAACAGAGGTGTGGCTATTGGTATTAATTTAAAACTCCATTTTATTTTTATGTTTATACTCAAATTATATGATCACCTGTATCTCTGACTGGGAAAATGTAGTTTTTTGTAATGACGCTTGTGTTTTGTTCTAATTTTAGGGTTTGTTTCATTATTGTAGTTTTGATTTATTCCATGTGTTTACTTTTGTTCTTACACTGAACCTGGGGATTTGTTAACATGTTTCTGATTATTTGTCAATGTCTAGTTTTAGTTATCACAATGCTTCGGTTTATTTTGTGGTGGTGTTCTTGTTTAATGAGTAGAGATCCAAGCCCAACGGGACCGCTGCAGTTTTGCTGATCTCCTGTATATGACTTTGGACTCTCCCTGGTTTTTATTGAAGAAACTTTCCATCCTACCTATTCTCTGTGTTGGGGTCATCTCAGTTCTCAGAACCATGACCGTTAGTAGCAACTCAAATGTATATTTATATACATCATATTTATCTATGAATACATCAGTTTTTCACAGAGATTGATATATTTTGGGAGAACACTACATTGTGACACATGGTATCTCCTTCCTACTTATTATGAAATAACAGGTCATTTTTGTTTTCTTGTTCTAATCTCTTTACTACAGTGAAGACAAAATCAAGCCAGCAGAGGGAGCAGTTATAAACTGTCAGCATACGCGTAAAGCATAAGTAAAAACGCAACATTTTTAAGCAATTCCAAGGTCATAGCTGGTTGGTACGGTTTTCCTTTTTTAAACTGGTCACAGAATCCGCAGAGAAAGACCAACTTTCAATCTGACTTTTTAAATAAGAAGACCTTATCTTAAAAAAAATAACTGCAGTAGCTACCACTAACAAAGTGGTTTATCTTTGGGCCAGTGTCCAAAGCAGAAGCAAAACAATGAAAAAAGAAGGCTGAAAGATGATATCATGGAAACATGGCAGAGTGGGGACAAAGATGGTGTCACATATATGTCCCTTTTGCAAGAGTCCATACAAGAACTTTGAGCACTGGGAGGCTTGCAGAAGCAGGAGAAGAAGAAAGAAAAGGAGGAGGTGCAACAGACAGAGGCAGGTGGGACTCACCGGGAGGAAGGCATCTGCTGAGTCGTACTGGTAGTCGAACTCTGAATCGGTATCTAGGAGATGGGCAAAGGCGTGAGGGGTGTGGTCAACTTCACCATCACCTGAAAGTACTGTTGCAGCTGAAAAGGTAGCTGTGTCATTTTCAGCCAGCATGGGAACATCAGCATGGTTGTTCATTTCCTCCTGAGGAGCCAGATGTATCTCAAGGTCTTTACTCAGACGTCCTGCCTCAGTGAGCACCTGGCTGTCTTGTAGAGGGAGCTTGGTGGATGTCTGAGACAGGTCCAGATTCAGGGATGTCTCAGAGTCAACTGGCTCTTCCAGGGGATAGGGAGTGGGCAGAGAGAAGCCAGACACTGTCTGTGTGGGAGGCTCTGCTAAGCCTAAACTTTCCACCATTTCTTGGGTAATTTGAGGGGGCACTCCTGTCACCAGCTCCAGGGAAGGAATCTCTGTTTCATGAGGTGGGATCATTAGGGGCAACTGGGGGTTCAGAGTCCCAGTCAGACTATCAACTGCAGTGGTTATATGCACCGACTCAGTGTCCACAACCAACTCCATGTCCTTTGGGGTAACCACAAAGTCTTCCGTGTCATGTTGGGACACAACAACAAGCTCTTCGACTTCAGTCTGGTCTTCCCCTTCCCACGTTGTGACCTCAGGGACTGCTGCTGCGGTGGGAGGCAGGGTGCTGGTAGGCTGAGGAGGTGGGGGCAGAGCTGGAGTGGTTTGTTCAGGGGTGGATGATGTGGATGGAGTTGTGGGTATGGAAAGGGTGGTTGGCTCTTGAGTGGCTGCTACAGTGACAGGGGCTTCAGCTGTCGTTACGTCCTTTGTTGTTTTTGGGGGTGGTGTGGTGGTGGTGACGGTGGTTGTAGGGGCAGCAGCTGTGGTAGCGGGTGTTGTGTTGACTTTAACAACTTTGACCGTGGGAGGAACTGAAGTGGGGAGTTTAAACTGGAGGAGGGAGGAGAGGAAGTCATGAGGAGAGGGTGAGACAAATAAAAAAAAACTATAAAAAAAAGTAAAATAATGAGACTGAACCCAAACATGATTAATAACCGTGTTATTACAGTTAATGACACATGAACAGCTTGACAGAAATGCAGGACTTTGTCAGTACATGAGACAAAACAAAATTCTGAAATGTAAAACAAGCAGTTATGTACATACCACATGCATTTACAACGCTCTAATACTCCTAAAATAAAATACTACCTGCCAATACTCATCGCAAGCTCGTGTTTTAAAGTTCTTAATCAATATCTTGTCACAGAGTTAAAGCAAAGTGATTTTTTTGTGTTTTGTGGTGTGGATTAAGGATTTGGTTGAGTTTGATGGAAATGTTTAAAATTACCTTGCATAATTGGTAAGAAAGTTTGTATGTAATTCAGATGTCAGCCAAATCTCTCTTTATGGCACAGTGACACTTGTTTTATTCAATTCAGTCATAAAATTACATCAACTCTCTATTTGGTGTTCGTTGTGCTGCATCTTACATGCTGGTTGTAGATGATCACCCCTTCGACACACGTGGGCTTGTGGGTACACAAGTGCTGGTGAACACACCAGTTACAACCCCAATGGCTCAGAACGCAACCATGGCAACTGGGCAGATATATATATAAAAAAACAAAACAAAAACCAACAAATAAAAGGTACAGTTAAATGCATGAAACAGCACAGCCTATGGAAAGTGTAGCAACAAAAGGAGGAACAAAAGAACGAGTGAACAGAGGGCAGGAAAAAAATCTCCAGCATAAACAGATTTTTTTCACATCTTCAAAGATTGCACAAAATGACTACATAAATATTACATGGAAATGGCAAGAGGGCGCTACGACTGGATGGCTGGAGGTCTTCCATTCCTTGGCAGAAGGTGTGAGAAGGTGGGAAAAAAAGAGGGGGCTCAGAAGATAAATTGTAATATAATCCAAACCATGATTTGAATAACCCTTTAACCCTCTGGGGTCCAGCGGTATTTTCTGGATTTGACCATACTTTCAGTAATTCCCCTTTTAAGATACTTTCTTTCATTATAATACACACGTATTGCATATCAAATTGTTCAGCACAATCTCAGATTTTAAAATATGTGATGCATATCTGTCTAGAACCCCATGTAGAGAAATAATTTGGCTCTAAAGCTGAACATATGAAATGTATGTTTAGAAAATTCTTCAAATCTTTATTGAGGCATGGTGGCCAAGTGGTTAGTGCACTTGTTTGCAGATCAGAAGATTCCCAGTTCAAGACCACTCCTGCCCATTCTCCATGTATTATGGAGTTGCATCAGGAAGGGCATACAGCATAAAATTTGTGCCAAATCAAAATGCAGATCCATCTGGGACCCGCTGTGGCAACCCATAGTGGGGGGAAAAAAAAGAGAAGCCAGTGGGACTTACTTCAAATCTTTATTGAAAATACACCTTTATTCATGTGGATGTACTGTTTTGGTGCTAGAAACAGGTTTACTAAAGTCTTTGGGTCACAAAAGTAGTTAATATATGAAGTAAATTTCAGATCAGTGTATAATAAATGTCCAGAATGAAAAATCCATCGCTCATGTTCACTTTTATACCAGAAATAACTAACGCAGAGGGATTTTTGATCATTTTGACATACTAAGACTAACGTACAGTCATTTTTGTCAAACACAGAAACAATCTGATACAATTTGATAAAAACAGCTTCTACTCCATGCAACACACGTCTGAACCAAACATTGACATAGTCGTTTAAATCTTCGTCACATGATATATTTTTACAATAAATAGCACTTACCAAGTCCACTGGATGCCTTTCCAAGAATATTGGTCAGTGAAATCCTGACATTTCAGGGTGAGTCCACAACTGTGCTGGACATCCACTTGATAAAAAAATAAAATAAAATAAAATCCACTGGGTGTGTTTTTCCACAATGATTTCCTTTTGGGAAAGACTGAATAAAAAAACTAGTGTTTCCCAGACACTGAAAAAGCTTTTCTTCTTTTTTGTTGAGATTATAGGTATTTCTTCCTGTGTTCTGTCAGTAAAAATGAGGAACTAACTGCAACAAAGTCTCACACACCGAGCACAGTCAGTCTGCTGAAAGGACGGAGGAGGAGATCTGCACGTGTGACATTCTCTGGCCTCTAGGACTGCCTGTGAGTTAAAGATCATCTAGAAGAGAGCTGGACTTTACTGAGAATTTGCAGACTCAGGAAGTGGTCCAACAAAGTCTCTGACATTCCACCACCGATTTGTGCGTAGAAACATGATGAAAAGTACACGTAGACGCACAACCATGGACCTCAGAGGGTTAAAATCACAGCAGACAATGGGTGAGCCCAGTACTGTGCAAATAATGCTAGAGATGTTTTATAATCAGCATTTCACAACAAAGTAGCAATATATGAATATCTAAGGAAACCTTACTGACTTCAGAACAAACTGAAACACAACATTTAACAATGCCACCATCCACAGCTGAATCCAACAAAAGCACAAGATAGCCTAAAATGTAGCCAGTGCCTGACTAGCTTTTCATTAGCCACATCAACTGGCAGTTTCCCAAAAAATCAATTTTGGCACAAAACGGACAGACACCATGTCTTATTTTGTGTCAAAACTTGGACAATAATGTGCCAAAGGCCACTACTTTTTATTCAGTTTTGTTCAATAAATCCAAATCTTTATGAACTTAGAGTTTACATGTATGGCAACATTATAAAAGTTAATTTAAGGAGCTGGCTCACTGTGTTCTTGGGGGGGGGCTTCTTTTTTTTTTTTAATTAGTAACTTGAAATAAAATCCTACATTTGCCTAAATATAATCATCATTGTTGGATCTTACAACACCAAACATTGATGCCAACTCATTTTCTTGAAATTTTAAAAGGTTTTCTGTCAGTTGCTACAAAGTAAAGGATTCTTTTATTTTATGTTCAGCAGTAATAAGGCTTTACAGCTAAGTGTGATTTTGAGTGGAAATTGCTCAAAAATATACAGGTGTCAAATAACTTTTGCACAGTTTGACGATAGAACAGTAAGTGATATTTCCTACCTCTAAAGAATGTTGAAATTTTGACAAATTGCAACTGGAGGCCAAAACACAGAGTGGTATGCCACTTAAAACCATCTGTGAGGGTGTTTGGGTGACACAACCCCATAGTATTCCCAGCAAAAAGATGTTTTTATTTCAACTGCAGTATACGTCCATTCTAAGACAACCCACTCTAACTGTATCAGGCTAACTGATGCTCAAGCATGTTCACAACTTGGGAATAAGACAGTGGTCTGTCACGGACATGCACCAAGATTAAAACAATGGGTGCCGCTGCTTTGATGCGCAGTGGATGCTGCTAATGTGTTTTTGTCTGAAGATGGACTTGCTTATTATGTAGCAGCAGGAAATTGGAAAGGACTACAGCCTGGTGTAGAGACAAAGAGATACAAGTATCTTTGACCACACAGAGTAATCCAATTGCTGCCAATCTGCCTCCAGTGCCAAGAAAGGTCAATAGTTTAATTTAATTGAATCTTAGTTCCTTATCAGAGTTTGGAGACGAAGGCAAGAAGATCATTACAGAAAAGGAACATATACAGCAACAGTATTGTCCATGCAGACACTGATTATGACTATGGCTCATTATTAACAAAAAAATAATTCATATCAATCCAACAGATGAAGAAATATTTAAAACTAGAGCAATCCCCATGAATAAATCCACTCTGATCGAGCCAATATTCCCCCCAAATAAAAATACTTAAAATATATTCATTTTCTCACTCACTCATCTTCAACCGCTTACTCCAATTAAGGGTCAATTTAAAGTTTCCAATTCACCTAACCTGCATGTCTTTGGAAGTGGCGGGGGTGGGGAGCAGAGTAGCTGAAGGGAACCCATGCTAACATGGGGAGAACATGCAAACTCCACACAGAAAGGAACAGGTGGGAAGCGATCCCAGGACCTTCTCGCTGTGAGAGAACAGTGCTAACCATGAGGCCACCATTCCACCAACTTGTATATTTTTTGTATATCTATTAAATTAAAATAATGAAGTATATAAAAGAAGTTATTGGTTCATAAGGACATGTTTTTGGTATACTGGGCACACAGGTCCTTTCGGCTCATGTTAAATACACCCCCGGTGTTAAAAAAGAAAAGAAAAAAAACATGAGGAAGCACAAATTTGTTCAAGTGGCAAAGGAAGGAGGCGCATGAAGAACATTCTTTAAAACAGAATCAGGCTTTACAGTAAAGCATGGAGTTGCACCGAAGAGGAGAGCAGCCATGACAAATAATTGGGTGTAACTCACGGCATGCTGCCAGAAAGCTGCTTCACAGCTGTGCAGTCGTAGAAGGTGAAGTCCCTCGCTGTCACGGTAACGCCGCCAAAACGAAGAGACAATGTGACTCTGACAAAATCTGAGAAGAAAAGCAGAAAGAGAGAAAGATGGTATGATAGTCAAAAACAGTACAGGGTAACCTCCCACTCCAGAGTTCAGCACGGAGGCGCGTGAAAACATGCACCTGGCCTCGTCTTCAAGTCAAAAGAAAAAAAACTTCAGGCTGAATCTGTGCTTAAGCATGATGTTCCTCAAAGCTCAGTGAGAGGAAGGAAGAAGTCCAGACAGTCTCTAAAAATGGTCCATGTGCAAACATTAACACAGCAGTCAGAGCTGCACTGCTGCACCTCAGCGCAGCTCTGGGCCAATGCAGGGAAATTATGATGAATAAAATTGAGTTTTAATACATCAAACTTTAAATAATGCATATTAATCTCAGCAAAGAGAAATAATGTTATGCTAACAGGCGGAAAACTCGTCGTCTTCTCCGCTGCACTCTGCGGTGCTGTAGGAAGCACTGCACCCAGTAGCCAACTGCAAAGGTTAGCAGAAATGCACACATGGGTAAAGACGGTGCTGACGTGCAGCTGTGAAGACACAAAAAATGGTCTTCAGAGGTGCATGACAGGACCCTGTACAACAGCACTTCATACAGTTAAAAACACACACAAAACCCCAAAAAACTGGTATATATCCTGAATTATCCTGTAGTGTGCATCAACACAGTACATCTGATCTATGGAAATAATCAGATTCGATCCCATTTATCTCTTAAATTTGCAGTTACAATAAAATAACACCAATAAATATGTTAAATACAAAGTTTACGCTGGAAACACGGTGAAAACCAGACTTTGGTTTGCACACAGTGTGCACAACCACAGAGAGAAAAAAAATCTGTTATTTTTAAGACCTAACAACATAGGTTAATAACCAAGAAACAAAACAAGTGCACAAAGGCTCAGTGGTTTGTTCTGCAAGTTAACCTCAGTTATGTTCTTTTTAAGAACAATGAGAAGCAGTTACAAATTTATTTTCAAAGACGCTACTTACTGCTTTAATTTTTGAAATGAGGTTGTCATGAAGCTAAATTACACTCACTCATCTTCAGCCGCTTACTCCAATTAAGGGTCGCGGGGGGCTGGAGCCTATCCCAGCAGTCATAGGGTGTGAGGCGGAGTACACCCTGGACAGGACACCAGTCTGTCGCAGGCCCACACATAGACAAACAAACACATTCACACCCGCAC
>CABFOU010311585.1:0-12064 GCA_900660325.1 Opsanus beta
ATACGCGACATCATGACCATCGCAGCTGGAATATCATGTCCAGGGGCACACCGTGCTGGCATGTGACAGCTGTCAAATTCATCCCCCAGACAGACATCCTGTCCATCATTCTGTCCGTCTGGGCTTAAAAAGTTAACTTTTTAAGCCCAGACAGACATCTTAAAAAGTTAACTTTTTAAGCTGCCATCAGAGTTGGGGTTTCCTACTTTAATAGCACACTGTGCAAAGCGTTCACAAACAATAACCAATTACTGTCTGCGTCGTTCTCATTGAAAAATGACCATGCCTCATGTCATCACCTGCAGTCTTCTGCTGCAGATGACATGAATTGTACTATAACAACATGCGAGCAAAAGTATGCGTATATGAGACTTTTGCGCTCAGCGTTTCGCGGGTGGGGGCAGGTCTGCTGGTCAGAATCACAGCAGCAGCGGAGTGGGGACAGAGTTTGGAGTGGGGAGGTCGACCCGCTTATGTGGCTCGTGGGGGGGTTGGTTGACCTGCTCGGGTGGCTCTTGTGTTGCCTGTTTCGGCCTGATTCGGCCGACTTCAGCTGACTTTGGCTGATTTCGCCCAACGTTGTGTTATGTGTGAAGGGGCCCTTAGCGAGAAATAAACACTTCGAAATCAAAAAACAAAAATGCAGTGTTTGCAACCAGATATCACCTCTGAAGTGATTTACAAGACACCTTACAGATGTTAGCGTGCACGCCACGGGAACGCGCATCAAGCAAGTGCAACCTCATGTATGCACACATGCACTTCCTCCTGTAGTTCGTCTGCATGATGTCGATGAGGGAAAAGACAATATTCGCCAAGGAATTCCCCCCTGATAAATTTGTTCTGTTCATTAAAATGAGCTGTAATTTTGCAACAAGTTACAAAAATAAACCAACATTATAATGCTTGGATTTCAGTCCAAGCTAAATTTTGTCCGTTTTGTGAAATCTGAAAGGCCGTACAGCTTTAAACTATCTGATTTTGTCTTACAATACTGAATTTTGTTTTTCCTTCAGATACTCTTCTAAAAAAGCGCAGATGACCGACTAATAACCAGTTGGAGATAATTCCACGCTTAATCATCTTGTGCTGCCATCTGTATGTGACATTATCTTGGCATTGACTAAGAAGCTTAAAATACTCAGGCTTTGTTAGTTGCCTTCAGAGAGATACTGTTTTGCTGAACCTGCAGAAAGTGATTACAGGTAGTGCTGTTGCTTTGGCCAGCAGTCCCATTATTCACAGCCAAATCACGAACAAAAGGACGTGTGCACATTTCATAAGGCCCAGAGATTTTTGCTATAGATTGCAAAGCGGCCACTGCAGCAGCTGCCATTGCTTTGAGGTTAAACACGTCTGGATGCATCTTCCTTCCAATGAGCCTTCGTCATCATCGGCAGGAGCGCCGGTGGGACTCCTCACGGGAACATTATTTATGCTGCTGCAAAGCTCAAGCTGGTCAAGAAAAATGAGTGCCCGTCGTAATAATAACATGCATTCCAACAGGGGAATAATAGCAATAAATAAATAAATAATCTGACAGCTACTGGCTGATATCGACGTAGACAATATATGGAGGCACTTTACCATGTGGGCAAGTCAGCAGTGCAGTGGGATGAATCATGGTTTTGACTGGAAAAGGGGATGATTAATGAGCTTCCTAACGCTGACAGCCACTGCAAGCAGGTTTCCACTTAGGTTGTTTGCCTACATATAATGTAAACTAAAAAAGTATGTTTGTGGGTGTACTGGATTAATCCAGTTCTAAATTTCATTATTTGTGAGCTTGTTTTAGACAGGCATTTTAAAGACTGCTAACCCTTGCATGCTGTGCATTTGGATTCTGATAGAATGGTTGATTATATGGACCATTTTTCTGAGGTATAAGTCATGATTTTTAACTAGTTTTGGAGGCGCTGCAACTTACACTTATATACTGAAAAATCACACATTTGTTGTTAATAAGAATAACTATAATGACTGTTTATATCATGAATAAAGGACTAAACAAAATAAACTCTAATAATAAAAGAATAAATGGCAATAATAAAAAAAAAACAATGCACAAAAATTAATGAGCTGATAATACAGAAAAAGAAAGGTACGACTTATATGGGTTTTTCCTCTTCAAGAGGCATTTTTTAACAGGTGTGACTTATCCTCCGGTGCTAAATGTGTTAGTAATGTATACCTGCTGAATAGTATATCTTAAAATGAATGTATCAGAGCATATTTAAAGTTATTAACGAGCATTTTTTCCCTCCAAAAAGGTTAAAATGCCAGATGGAAGTGATGAATTTTATTCATTTTTAAATAGATTAATCAACTGGTTCCCAGTTTGGAGTCCATGGAGCCCATGGAAGTCATGGGCTCCACGTTCCCATGTCTTCAAGATAAGAAGAAATGTTTGACACACTAAATGGTAACTGTCGCAAATGATGCATCCGCCATATGATCGTTAATGCTCTCATGTTAAGATCATATATACCATATAAATATTCAACAAAATCGGCGGCGGACATGTGCGGAAAGAGAGTTTGTTTTTATGGACACAGGAGCTAAAACATTTAAAGCTTAGTCCTTCATCATATACATTAAGGATTTACATGGCAGGCATGATAAAAACACACACTAATTATTAATGATTAATCAACATGAGGATTAGCAGGTAATTATAGTCGTTTCAGAATTACAGTTTGCAGTAACAAAAATGAAAACATATCTGTAAGATTATTCATTCTTAATAATATGTTTCATCATTTTAAAATAATATCTACACCTTCATCACTTTTAACAAGGGAACTGCGCTGAGGCCTGGATGGCAACCGCCAAAGCAGACAACTTGTCCATACTCACTTCTAAAGTAGCAATTTATCTGCCACATCCAGGTGAAATGTGGGCATCCACTTGACCTTTTCCTGCTGCTAGGGTCCTCAACACTGAGACCCCAGATTGCTGGATGCTCAGAGAAATGCCCTGTATGACCAAAATGTTGAATCATGATGTTACCTCACAATGCAAGTGATATTCCTCATCCGAGTCTCCCTAAGTAATTGTTCGTTTGACACAAACTCTTCCCAATGGTACCCAAAAATCTTTCAAAAAGATCTACTACCAAAGACACCAATTTGTCTGTTACCTTAGGTCACTGGTCAGCATCCAAGTCATAGCCATAACATTGTGACCGCCTGCCTAATATGGTGTAGGTCCTCATTTTGCCACCAAAACAGCTCATGCCAATACAGGCCTGTTGACCAGTTTTCCTTCCTTGGACCATTTTGGTTGGTAAGGACCACGACAGACCGGGCAAGTCCAGGAAGTCATTAAAAGCCTGGACCTTGGATGGACCTAGATAATTTGATACATCTTCAAATAGGGCCAAATCTTAAACATGAGATGTAATATATCAAACAAATTTACACCTCTTTAGAAGCACCTGCTGCATTGCACCTTCCACCTCCAGAGTTTCATTAATAAAGAAGAAGACTAGGCTGCAGGATTTGCCTCCAGCTGTGTCGTCACTTTAGCAGTTGGTGAAATTTGCCCAAAGAGAGTGTTTCACAGAATCTGACTGATGCAGTCAGCACGCCCCAGAGAGCCAACCCAGGATAGCAGCTACGCCAAAAGCATTTTCACATCCTTTTCTGCAATCACTTCACACCAAAGCCTCATATTTTTTTTTTGTAATGCACCCCCATGGGAAGTAGTGCTGAGGATGGCCGGTCCACTTCTCACTTCCTTGGCTTAGAACCCATTGGGGAGTGCCCTTGAAATGATCCATTTATCTCCATGGGAAAGCACATGAACAGCCAAATTTCTCACTCTGAGAGTGCCAACAGGAAACTCTGAGGCAGGTTTGGATGTGTGGCCTCATCTCGACAAAGGTCTTATAAGAAAGTGAAGCCTCTCCCTACAGGGGTAAACACTTGGTCTCCAGGAGGGTACAAAACCAGGAGTATGGTGCATATAGGTACTTCATTCTTCCAGTCATGAATTATGCATGATGTAGGCCGAATTGTCCTACATTTATCATTGTAGCAAGCGATGCTACGAATGCTCAGTGGTGGGCACAGTTCAGCTAATGAGCTAATTTATAAAGATAACTTTCTTGTGAGTGGATTTGCTTTTCAGCTAACTTTGAAAACTACTGTATGACTGGAACAATTATCTTCACCTAAATTTAAAAAGAAACCGCGCTCCCATTTGAGTGTGACTCCATAGTCTTCCCGGTCCTGTCTCCCCGCTGTTGTTGTTGTTGTTTTTGTATGTTTCTTGGACGGGTTGTAACTGAAATGGATTTCATTGCTTTGCAATGACAATAAAGTAGTCTGAAATCTGAAATAAATTTAGATCCACTATCTTTAAGTCAGCTAACATTTTTTTTTTTTAATAAAGTTTAATTCTTAGAGCCCTAATGATGCTCTCCTGCATCCTGGTCAACTTTTCATCTGATATCTATTAATAGGCAATATGATGGTAAAGTATTTATAGCGTTGGCCAGAGGATCCTTGGTTCAAACCCCTGTCAGAACAGAAAATTACTCAGGGTCCTTGGGCAAGGTCCTTAATCACCATGTTGCTCCCAGTGTGCAGTGAGCGACTTGGATGGCAACACCTTAAAATTGGTGTGAATGGGTGAATATGAGGCATTACTGTAAAGTGCTTTGACCATGAAATAACTATATAAATGCAGTCCATTTACCATAGCTCATATCTTGATACAGTGATCCAGACAAGTACATGTCTCATATTCAGGAAGCTGAGATTGTTATGAACATTTTGATATGTACCACATGGGCATTATACCTAAAGAAAGCACATTAAAAGGGGAATTTGTTAAGGTATGGAACTGTAAAATCAAGAAAATACCCTTAAGGCTTTAAGGGTTAACAGTCAAAAACCTTTGTAAAGCCTAAAATCACATCTTCCTGTTGGAACTCATGCACTAATCCAACAAATGAATTTTTTATTAATTTAATAATTTCCATACTGCGAATAAACTGTATGGTGGCCCTGCAACAGACTGGCGTCCTGTCCAGGGTGTCCCCCGCCTCACGCCCTATGACTGCTGGGATAGGCTCCAGCCCCCCGCAACCCTTATTTGGAGTAAGCGGTTGAAGATGAGCGAGTGAGTGAGTGAATCATCTGTATGTTGGATGTAGACTACTGCTTAATTTCATTTTTTTTTTCATTTAATTATTTATGTACATCTTGATCTTAGCATGCTAAGCCTTTTTGAGAACCCCAATGTTTATGCGTCTGCATGGAAAATTTTCAGTTCTTTAAGTCTGTTTTTCAGGGGATTAGTACCAAACAACAACAACAAACCTCAAGCCAAAGCGAAATGCATATAAAAAGACCTAGCATTATCACGGTTAACATTTCCAGTTGGCGGATTAGTGGTTTTTGAAGCTAACATTTAGGAAGTTTTTGCCTGCCACCACAAATGTTGCAGCTTTTTTTCTCTTCATCTTTATCCAGCAAATGCCACAACAATCACAGCAAAATAACAACATGCATGCACCATAAATCTGTTGATTCAAGAAGCTCCGCAGATATAATCAGTCCATTTCAAATTTTGATCCCAGCCTGCTGCTTGTTATGCAAAACGTATTTTAATGTGTGTTCAAGGTCAACATGTACACGCTTACCCAACCGGTACTCAGTGCCGTCTGATTTATGGATAAGATATGGAATGAAAGCCTCAAATTGAAAGACTTGAATACACAAGGATGAGTAATTATGATGACTTTAAAAACCTAATGGGATGGAATCATGAAAATAATCAGCACATTTATTGATGGAGATTTCATCATTTGCGTAGTCGCATTTTGACATTCTTCACATTTGCGTGTGTGAGGCACATCGCATCAATGTACTGGAGTGTCAAATAAAGCAATATTAGTGCATAAATCCTCAAACATGAGGTATCACTAATAGTACATTAACTTTTATAACCACAGTAGTGATGAACAATTTGAGAGGCGTGTTGTAGACATGTCTCATCTGTCGCTTGCAAAGCAAAGTGCAATGCGTGAGGTTCCAGGCAGTAACTGAGTCATCAATGCTGCCTCTGATTAGCATAGCAAGAAAATATTTTCTTTACCCACGTGGTTGTGCCTTTCTAGGGTCTGATCAATAGTCCCTGGACTGTCATCTGTGGGTCTCTGGGTATGGCTCCAAGGTCCCCCCCCCTCACCAATGCCCGTTTGCAGGGATTTGCTCTGTTGTTGGAATTATTGATATCAGACTGTCACATATCTGAGCTTCCAGCAGGATTTCACCACACAGGCTTTGATTAACGCATGAAATTTGGAAAGAAATTGCAGAAGTATTAGTGGTAGATGATGGTGAGCAGGTTGAGTGGGTGTTCTATATTTATAGCTTTGTCTCCGACGGCACGCCAACCTCTACTCCCATGCAGGGAACCATTCAGCCAATCAATCCCCCATTGATTTCTCACTGGAGAAAGGAACTGCTCTGGATCATCAGGCGAGCAAGAGAAGAGTGTAACTCACCATCAAGTACAGGAGAATGATTCAAACAAGTAACTGCACTTTCAGTTCTTGTACACCATATTCTAAACATTTTTGTTTCACCATAGAGAGGCAAAAGTACATCCACTCCACGGTGTATCGTAAGAGTCAAACTCATCCAAGAGAGTAAATTAAATGGCTTCCATCATAAATTGACCAGTGACTGACAATATAGTTATACAGTCAACATCAATATATACAATTATACAGTTTAAACCAGGCAAAAACCCATCCAGGCAAAAATGGGTTTTTGACCATTTTTTGCCAGCAAAAACACAAAATGTCTAAAATGAGAAAACATACATTTGAAAGGTATAAAAGTAAAATAATCCCATAAGAATACTTAAATATCACAACAAAATGCTGTGACAAGCATGATAATGTGATCATTGCACATTGCTCGACAATGAAATTCTCTTTGAGCACAGTTGTTTTCACAGCAGTCGGAATAAAATGTCAAGTAATAAAAATAAAACACAATTTAAAATGTAAGTCGAGATAGAATGTTCATTAAATATAAAGTGCAGAGTGAAGGTGCAAAGGTGCTGCTCAGGCTTTCTGTGGAACAATGTAGACCCATAGTGTGGGATATATGTGAACTCCAGTGTGTGGAAAAAAAAAAGATAATGTGACAAAACTCACACCTACTTCAAAAGAGTTGGCAAAAACCGATCTCTATACGATTGTGTTCAAGAGGTGTGAAATATGAAAATGGTCTTTGAGCATTTGATCTATGTATAAACATGGGCTAATTTGACAACAAAAAATAGTTTCACTTCTGCCATCATGCACCTTGAGTATATATAAGTATTATCACATAGTTTTACAATTTTCAGTTGGTGGCGACTTAGAAATCATACTGTGGTAAATCAGATTGGAATGTCAGTAATTATGATGTGATTGTATTATGTCAAAATACAGGGTTTAATACAACATTCTAAAACAAGTGTTACCAACTTGCAAGTTATTAATATTGTGCCAATTTGCCATTTCCCATAACCCAAATTCTCCATACCTTATCACCACCTAATGTTTTTGCCATATTATCAAGGTTTTTGCCACATCATAAATAGCCTGTAAACCAGTCTACAATGATCAAACAACAGGTTTAAATCTTAGTGCCGTGTTCTCAGGAGTATAAGTTGCACCTGTTAAAAAATGCCTCATGAAGAGGAAAAACCCATATATAAGTCACACTGGACTTTAAGTTCCACTTTTTTTCCTGTATTATCAGCTCTTTAATTTGTTTTTTTTTTCTGCACTGTTGTAGTGTACTTTTTATTATTGGCATTTCTTACTTTATTATTATAGTTTGTTTAGTGCTTTGATTCCTGGGAAAGTCCTATGTAAACAGTCAGTGTAACTATTATTACTAACAAATGTGTCATTTTTCGGTATGTAAGTCACACCAGAGTGTAAGCTGCAGGACCTCCCAAACTAATAAAAACAAAACTGCGACTTGTATGCCGGCAAATACAGTACATCCAATAAGGGGTACACAGTGAGGACCCCTGAAGTTTATTCCAGGATTTAATAGGTGTTCCCCAAAGGCTTATAGGCTTTTGCCAATATTGGACACATTAAACCAGCTAAAATTTAAAAGGTATAGGATCACTCAAATTTCACGAAACTGACAAAATTTAGTTTCTACTGAAATCCAAGCATTATCATGGCGGTTTATTTTATAAACCTCTTGTAAAATTACAGCTCATTTCACTCAAGAGAACATATTTATCTGGGGGGAATTGCATAACGAATATTCTATTTTCTTTTTAATGCCGTCTACAGAAGGGCGCGCGTGTGCGCGTGCATGAGCTTTTGAAAAGACCGGAAGTTACCTTTGACCTTGGGTGATGCGCGCACACATAGCATGCACTCTGATGTCCGTGAGACGTCTGCAAATCACTCCAGAGGTGTTATCAGTTCACAAAAACAGCGTTTTTAGTTTTTGAAGTGTTTATTTCTCGCTACCTTTTACAAAATATATGAGAAACATGTTAAAGGCTAATAAATAAAATTATAGTGGTGCCAATGAAAATTCTTTTTATGCCTTAAATCTTAAAAAAAGCTGAGTGGCCCCTATACCTTTAAGACAGGTTTTTGCCAGCGTCCTGGCAAAAAGAGGTTTTAGAAGGTCAACAAGACCAAGCACCTTGTAGTGCCAAATCAAATCAAACTGAATTCTTCAATAATAAAAAGGATCATTCCTGAATTGTACTGTAGTCCATGAATCTGCATAGTATTGTTTTTTTTGTTTTGTTTTTTTGTAGAGGGATGCTCACCTGAAACATTTATACAAAAAAGTGAGGGTATAACACTTATTAAATATGCCATTTTTATGCCAATATTAAATATGCCATTTTTACCAAGGATCTATCTAAAAAGAAGACACTTTTCATTTCTCTCTGACTTTAAATAACTGTTAATTCATGCGTTCAGCCACCACTTACCAAAGTGACCGTTGACAGCTCTTGTTAAGATTCTCCATCTGTGTTTTAGCTGTGGTGATGTTGAATGTACGGAGTAATGAAGACCACATTGGACAGGTGGGCAGACACTAACAGGTTGTGTTAAATAAACGGAGAAAGACAGTGTCACTGTAAATAATGAGTTTGGGGAACTGTTCACATCCCTGATCCTTCCTGTGTTTAGTGAGGTCAGTCACACATTGGGCTCCAAGCTAATTGACTTTTAATTAGTATCTGAAGAAACATGCACGTACACACATGGAGGTTTACCAAAGCACGCGTACACACTGCTGCGTGCACACTGGAGGGTAATGAGAGGTCATTGCTAAACGTCCTTCACTGTCAAGTATGTGCTTGCAGTATTTCCAGAGTAATCAACTGGGATATGCATCTGAAGAGGTTTTTGTTCAAAAATAACACATCCACCAACACTCTCAGAACAATTCCAGGCCTGAGATTAAAATGTCATTATGGAAGAAAATGAGAATACGTAACTATTTGTTCCACGAGGACTTAGAATGTTAGTTCATGAACACCACATTAGAATACAAGTGGAATGGAAATAATGGCTATTTAATTACTATCTTAAATGGAAAATAAATTGTAATCACAAAACCAAAACCTCATCTATTTCTGGCATTGATATAGGGCAAATAGAAAATATAATTTTTTAGGGGTAAAGGCACTAAAGCCCCTGTCTTTCAACTGGTGCAAAGTGGTGCACAATGCAGCGCTGATGTCATTGCTAATTTTCATTCAGTGCAGTTGCATTTTCATACCTCACGCCCATGTTGGTGAAGCGCACAGCTGGCACGTTCACATCATCTGGCGAACAGAGAAAGAAAGCTCACTCCATTCTACAGCTCAAGGATAGAGCGCACAGCAACAAAAGCCCAGTTAAAGACAGACCAAACAGTTTTTTACTTACTTTAAAAAGCACTATGTTCTTGCGGGTCTCAGTATGTCCATTCACTCAGGAATTTGTGTGTGTTGCCTCTCAAAGGCTGAAAAAAACTTTACTTTGAAGCATCTAATGTGGCTAGATTCTTCAATGACCAGTTAAGCCATCTACTATAGCAATCAATACACTTCTAGCATTTTGCGGCACTTTGATCTGCTGCACACTCAAACACATAATGCCTCATCAGAAAACTTGTCACTCCTCAGTCCACCCCATTAATAACAATTAACTAAAATTTGTTGCACTTTGGATTAAAGGCGATGGCAGGTTCCACTGTGATGGGTTGCATTTATGGCATACTTATGACATGGACTCAAAACACCATGAATACGGTGGACACATATTCTAGCATTTGTTCAGGAAAAAAAAAAAAAAAAATTCTGGGTTGTCAGCCACATGAGCCCACCCAGGTTTAGACCTGGGTACTGCCGCTCAGTAGACAATCCCTCAGTGCTGCCCCACTCGCCACCCTCCACAGACAAGACTCTTGGTGCTCTCTTTTTTCCCCAGAGATGAGGCTAGCAAGAGTTACAACATTTTGGCCATATTGTGCATTTCTCTGACCATGATCCAGTGAGCAGGTACTTTGGAGAACGCCAAGTGGATTTTGTCATTTCACCTGGCAGCGGCAGACGGATGGTTACTTTCAAGAAGTGGGGTGTACCGGTTGATTGCTTAGGTGGTTGTCATCCAGGACCCAAGGCGGTTGTGTGGTGTGGTGGATATGGTGATGCGTGACCCCAGAACATGCTCCCAGACTGGATTTGACTTCATATTCCCGCTCCCTTCCACGCAGCACCCTGGTTTTGCTGAGCTTTAACATCCCGTAAATAGGAATATGATGGCAGACACGCCCCAAATCCATTCGCAGCATGTGTTATCCAAAGATCGCACTCTGGAAGTGTGCAATACCAGTGTTTGCGAAATTTCATTTAACCACGTTAATGTCACTCTCAGTAAAACCACTGTATGTAGGTGCGACTCCAACAGCAATTCCAACACCAACTTTTTCAGCAATTACAAGATGAAATTTAGCTCATGATTTCATTCAGCCTGATTAGATTTTGTTAAATTTATTACGACGAAAGCATAAATGTCAAAGCAGAGTATTTACGTGA
Source organism: Opsanus beta (assembly GCA_900660325.1). Classification (NCBI taxonomy): domain Eukaryota; kingdom Metazoa; phylum Chordata; class Actinopteri; order Batrachoidiformes; family Batrachoididae; genus Opsanus; species Opsanus beta. Next base: position 11,083 of record CABFOU010311585.1, read on the forward strand.
TGGTAATTTTTTAATAAAAAAAAAGCTTCCAAAAGCAATTGTTAGTCAGTTTTGATCAATTCCATCCTGTGCTTTCATTACTGCTCAGTCTATTCCTTCAGCTGTCTCATAATTTTGTCATTTTGCTCAGACTGCTTGATGCCAAATTGGTTGCTGTTGCTATTGGGTAATATCCATGTCTCAATCCAAATGTGGTTTCCCTCATCTACGGCAGATGTTTGCTAAATGACTAGTCTAGTCAGGTGCACTTTAAAATTGAGTAGACCGTGCATATACCGTGCTGTGAACAGTGACTGCTTGTAAAATATGAAGAAGTAATAGGAACAATGAAAGGCATCGGGGGGGCTGATGCCACCGTGGGCTACACACCACCATATAAATGTACAAGTAACTATACATAATGTCTGTAATGGTGTTTTTCACTCTGTATGACTTCATCATATGAATTCTGTGATTTAATTTTGAAACAAGAGCAATCCAAGATTTCTGACGTCCGCCAAGGGTTGACGAGGACTCAAAATAAAAGATATGTGATTCACATCGTGACCCGGACTTTACCTGGATCCGGATTCCACAACACAATGCAATAATTGCGTACTGATCCAGAATGGTCCGACTGATCAAGATGTTGCAATCTGATATTTACTTCACAAGCTGAAACAAAATATTGTCTTCCTGATCTTGGTTTTACATCCTGAGATTGTGTCTTTCTGCTGCAGAACCTGCATATTGATCCGGATCACTCCCAACAAATCCTGACCCAGAATCCGGATCCAAATCGCCTCCAAAATTTCCACGGCCTAATCTGTGGTGAAAATTTCACCGTGCAATAGTTTTGACGTAATCCTGCTAACAGACAGACAGACAAATAAATAAATAAATAAACGCCGATGATTTTATGACGTCCTTAGTGGACGTAATAATAAACTTGGATGTGAAACTTGAGCAGCTGACTGTCCGGTTGCTTCTGATCCCTTTAAAA
>CABFOU010311669.1:0-10541 GCA_900660325.1 Opsanus beta
ATGATTTGGAAAGGCACACACCTGGTCTACATGTAAGGTCCCATAGTTGACAGTGCATGTCAGAGCACAAACCAAGCATGAAGTCAAAGGAATTGTCTGTAGACCTCAGAGACAGGATTGTTTTGAGGCAAAAATCTGGGGAAGGGTCCAGAAACTTTTTTTGCTGCTTTGAAGGTCCCAATGAGCACAATGGCCTCCATCATCCGTAAATGGAAGAAGTTCGGATCCACCAGGACTCTTCCTAGAGCTGGCCACCTGTCTAAACTGAGCAATCGGGAGAGAAGGACCCTAGTCTGGGAGGTGACCAAGAACCCAATAGTCACTCTGTCAGAGCTCCAGCATTTCTCTGTGGGGAGAGGGGAGCCTTCCAGAAAGACAACCATCTCTGCAGCAATCCACCAATCAGGCCTGTAAGGTAGAGTGGCCAGGCAGAGGTCACTCCTTAGTAAAAGGCACTTGGCAGCCCACCTAGAATTTGCCAAAAGGACTCTAGGACCATGGGAAATAAAGTTCTCTGGTCTGATGAGACAAAGATTGAACTCTTTGGTGTGAATGCCAGACGTCATGTTTGGAGGAAACCAGGCACCATCCCTATAGTGAACCATGGTGGTGGAAGCATCATACTTACTCCATTTACTCCATTTTCGAATAAAACTAACATAGCAAAATGTGGAAAAAGTGAAGCACCGTGAGTTCTTTTTGGATGCACTGTAAACTGTTAGCTCCCCACAGTTTGCAGTCAATATAGATTAAACATGGTGGAAAGGTTGTGTTTTAGTCAGTGATAAAGTGGTTCAAATTTGGACAGAAGTGATTAAATGTCAAGGCTACAGAGTACCATGTATTACAGTAACACTGTCACAAAGAATTAATTTGCATAAATCTATGTCAGATATATAAGATGTGAGTGCTGCATTCTCTGACTGCCTCTTCTTGTTTTTCCTGTTGATGTAATGTGGTCGGGCTATTTCAATTCAAATCACTCAAGCTTATGTCACACAGTGTACCATTTTAAATATAGTTTCAGCTAGCTCCTGGAGGCAGCAGTTTCCAACTTTGGCTCCATTTTGAAATATTTGAAATCAGCATTGCTGAATTGCTTCGAAACTTTTCATTACATTTTTACACTTCCCAGTGTCAGTCTTATACTGCCGCTGGATTAAATTAGTTGGAAGGTTAACCATATTATACAGCTCCAAATCACAGAATGTCCCAAGCAGCTTCACACTGTCAGGATCCAGGACTCTGCCACGTTATGCTTTTATCATGTTATGTTATGCCATGCTTTTGTGTCACTTTTCTACCTGATGAATTATCTTGCTTGGGTTCTTGGCTCTCTGCTGTGGGTTTTCTTTCTCCTCCCTTCTCTTGCTCTCTGTACTCTTGGTGGTGGGTGTTTCCTTGACCTCTGCCCTCTCTTTCTCAGCTCCGCCCCTACACACCTGTCCCAGATCAGCACAATCACCTGGGTGTACTAAAGCTTCACCCTTTTCACTTTTCCCTCGCCAGTTTGTAGTGCTTCATGCCTCTTACCAGCGTTATGTTCATATGTTCACGTCCTGCTTGCCTCTCCGTGCTTTTCGAACCTCTGCCTGTTGTCGACCACGCCTCCAGCCTGTTGTACTTTGTGCTTCTGCTTCTATTGGACTGTTTAACCGTGTACCAGACCCTGCACGTTTCTACGATAAACCTTTTGAACAACCCACACTGTGTCTCAGAGTTTTGCATTGAAGCCCAACCTGACCTGGTTCTTGTCACACACATTAAAAAAAAAAAATCATAATATAAAGTCTTATAAAAACCACAATGACTCGAGCACAAAGCAGTCAGTAAAGCACAACAGGTACATGTAAGTTCAAGCAAACAAGTGACTTTTGAGTCTTGATTTAAAGGAATCAACTGTCAATTTTTGTCCATTTTTGTTAAAAACATGCTTTTTTAGGGTCTGCTCCTTTCTCTGCCCCTGACCAAGGCAGAATCTCTACAACTGGAGTTGGTCCCCAGGCGCTGGACTGTGGCTGCCCACTGCTCCTAGTGGTTGGATTGTGTCTAACTGTAATTAGAATGGGTTAAATGCAGAGGACAAATTTTGTTGTATGTATGTATATGTACAATGACAATAAAGGCTCTATTATTGTTGTTTTAATTGCCCTTCTCACCTAAGCCCAGGCTCTCTTGACACTGTTGGATTGTGCAAGTAAGGGAAACTTTATCTTCTGTAGTTTATTTTGTCTGAATTCTCAATGTACAACTGCTGCAAAATCACTGAGTAGACGGAGCTGCTCAGTGTTTTCATCAAACATCAAAAATCACAGACGTATTTCATGAATGTGGTGGACCCTCTACGCAAATGTTTGAACAGGCCCTGGTGTGTGCATGCATGTGCGCATGTATGTCGTGCAACACTACCCTTGGTCAAACAGACATAAATTGTAACATCAGGAATGTTTAGGGGGAAGTGAGGATTTGATCTTTTTTCTGTTTGTCTTATGAGGATTTGACCTTTTTTTCTGTTTGTCGTGTCAGGATTTGACCTTTTTTCTGTTTGTTTTGTGAGTCTTAAGCTGGGTGTGGCTAACTTGCTTGCCTCTCACACGAATCAATCATCTATTCCAGTGCAATTTAAAAGACCGGCTCATTCATTCACTCCCTGCTAGTTGGTTGATGCACCTCCTGTACCGGCCGTGCTCAGCCTCGCCACCTGTTCCGCCCATGCCTCTGTTACACTTTGGACTGTTTCCCTAGCTTTTGGACTATTATTCTTCTCTTCTGGTGAATAAAATCATTTATTTCACCCAGTCAGTGTGTGGTTGTCTGCATTTTGGCGTCCAGTTTATTCATCTGCTTAACAGAAGAATGATCAGAAAGGAACAGAACAACAAGATGTGGTTCCATTCCAAAAGCAGTTGTTCCCAGTACTCTGTGCTAACAGGGGGGAAGCTGGGGAGACTCAGGAAGGATACCCAGCCAGCAAGTGCAATTTTTGTCACGTGACTGTCTAAGAGAGCAATTACACAGCAGCATATGATCAAAGTGGACATCTCCAAAGCATGACAGAAACAAAAGTGTCCATGTCTAGTTTGCGAGACAACACAGAAAGTTAACCTAACATAACCCTAACCTAAGTTTGCACTTGCATCTGTTGCTGTTCTTTAGACTGCCCCAATTGTTCAGGGTCGCTACAACGGACCCTGCACAGATCAGCATTGGGATTTTTAGAATGTTTTATACTGGATCCTGATGCAACTCCAGTTATACAAGAAGAAACACACACAGCCCCTCCTGTTCCCAAATGGTCTCCCAGCCAAGTACTAATCAGGATCTCCTTCTGAGATTGATGGGATCAGGTGTACAGAAAGCAAAATGATTGATTGCTCTTACATCTTTATTGTAAAATGGAACAGTTTTTTTCCCCCCCAAAAAAATCAACCAGTGTCAAAACGTGTGGTATGCACTCAGTTTGCAAATGCAACAAACAGCAATACCCTTCAGATTCCACTAAACTCATTATTTAATTCAGAGACCATCCCATAACTGCTACTGCTGACTGAAAAATGGAGATTATAACCTTAGACAGTAGGAAATATGAATTGTGACGTCAGAATGTTGATGTGGGCTTTCATATTCCTTTGCCAGTCATCTGACAAAACTTGTATTTTTTCTGGTATGGAGTCCTTCATGAAGTCTTCCATGAAAACTGTTTCCTATGTTTTCTTGAACTGTAGGTACCACATTCTGCAGTAGTGATGTAGAACTGTAAATACAAAACGCCATGGAATTGTTGAGATAGCATAAAAAGTAAGTCCCTTTGGCTTCTCCCTTGTTTTTTCATTCAGGGCTGCCACAGCAGATCTAAGGTGGATCGGCATGTTGAATTGGCCCCAGTTTTACACTGGATGCCCTTCCTGATGCAGCTAAACATTTCATGGAGAACGGGCAGGGGTGGGATTTGAGCCGAGAACTTTCCGCACTGGAAACAAGGGCACTAACCACTTGGCCACTACCCCTCAAGGAGTTGTTCAGATACCATAGATGTACAAAACCCGGGACCTTCTCGTTTGGAGGCAACAATACTAACCACTATGTTACTGTGCTGCCCATGGACTTCAGTATGAGTCATAAAAAGTGTTGAGTGTTGAACCTGAGGTGGTGGGGGGGGGATCTTTTGCTCCTTCAAGGAGACAGGACTTGCCCAGGACTTGGTGATAATTACATGACACTTAGTTTGAGATTAGCAGAAAAGACTGGCAAAGACAACAGGTTGGGCTTCATGGATTGTGTGATGCACTGAAATGATAGTGGCAATAAATACATAAAAATGTACAGGAAATTCACACAAACAGACCAGTTTCTGCAATTTAATTCCCAGCATTAACTAAAATGTTATCTTGGAGGAATCTGGACACTATGTCACAGAGCTGAAAAGGTTCCCACAAGTCAGGAATTGAAGATGAAAGAAGGTGAGCTTTCAAAGACTTGTGAATATCTAAACTGGGCATTTATCAATTTGGCAACTAGAGCAGCAAAGCAAGAACAGACTGATCAGTTCAACACAAGGTAATCTTAATATCCTGTATGTGGCCAGACTTTCTAAGAAGTTTAGTATAATCTTTGGAAATCATTCCTCACTTCCTCAAGCTCATTAACATTCTGAAGCAGATTCCCTACACCCCAAGGATCAGACTGCACATGACAAGAAGAGTAAAGGTGTTTCTGCGGTTGGATGCAGTGGGAAGTACTTACCTCTCCAACAACCACCGCAAAAACCAACAGCTCAACACAGAAGGAGCAACACCTTGAGTCACTCTGCAGTTTAACATCATCTAAAAGCCAAGGGAAACACTTTTGAGAAGAGCAACATGTACACTTTGAACAGCAAAGATAGATGTTTGAGATGGGTCTAAAACAGTGTTTCTCAATCCAGTCCTCAAGGACCTAACCTAAACATTTTCCATCTCTCCCTGCTCCACCACAAGCTGATTAGCTTATTCAGGTGTGCAACCAATCAAGTACTAACAGACACCTGAATGAGCTAATCAGCTTGTGGCAGAGCAGGGAGAGATAGAAAATGTTTTTAGGTTAGGTGGTCCTTGACGACCGAATTGAGAAACACTGGTATAAAAGAAGCTGTCTATGTAAAAATGGAAATGTTCCCCTCAGCTGGGGGGGGGGGGCGGTCTGACATGAGGTCCATGTTTCTGCTACTTATAATATGGTCTTTTTCATTGCTACCCAGTAAGATTTAGGATACTTTACACATTCGCCAGAAACAGTACATACAACAGTCCTCTGGAGATGAGACAACTTTAAATATTCTCAAGAGGAACTAGTATAACAATCTCTTTTCTTGACCTTGTTGTTTTGACAATAGAAACTCGCTCCTCGTAAGGGTTTATATTTGGCATAAAATACCATTTTATTTTTTAAATCTCACGGAGTTACTTGGATGATTGGCCAGACATCTTGAAGTCCAACAAGAATACCAGCTGCTGTAAACTTTGAGACTTCTGTGCGCAGACACAGTTTGTTCCTGCAACACAAATTGCAGGTGAAAGTTCTGTTTTATGCTGACATTCAATAAAATTTTTAATAACTCTGTACCATATTTTGTGATGGTTTTCTTCATCCACTGGTTTGCTGGTAGACAACATCAAGGTGAGGCTGTGTCCAAGTACAACAGGAATGGCAGGGCTGTCTGTGCCTGGTGGGTTACAGAGGAGATCAGGTGTTAGAAGGAGGTGGTAGTGGTGGTGTTGAGGAATGAGGCGTTGAAATGCTTCACCTCGGCCAGCTATGGTGGATGACTGCTGCATATGTAAATGATCCACTTTGACAGTGTTCACTGAATACTTTCCTCCCACAAAAATTTCTCCCTTCTGGGTCCACCATCTGAATAGCAGTGAGCCAGATGCTGGAACACGTGTCTCAAATGACAGAAGAATCTGAGTTATTTTGTCTTTTTCCACTGGCTGCTGCCCTTAAGGGTCCCCACTGCAAACCATCTGTCTCCATCTCACTCTGCCCTCCATCATCTTCTGTCACACCAATCACCTGCATGTCCTTCCTCATAACCTCCTTGGCCTTCCTCTTCTCCCCCTGCCTGGCAGCTCATGCTCATCATCCTTGTCCTAATATAACCTCCAACCCTCCTCTGCACATGTCCAAACCATCTCAATCTTGCCTCTGTGACTTTATCGCCAAACCATCCAACCTGCACTGTCCCTCATATTTTCATTCCTAATCCTGTCCTGCATGGCATCTTCTTTTCTGCCACCTCCAGCTCTGCCCTCTGTCTTTTTGCTAGCTGGTGTCACTACCGTCTTATAAACATTTCCTTTCATGTTTACAGATACCCTTCTATCACAAATCACTCCCACTATTCCACCCTGCTCCATGCTGCCTGCATCCTCTCCTTCTACACCTTTCTACACACTCTTACAGTTTACCCCAAGTATTTAAATTCATCTACCTTCACTACCTGTACTCCTTGCAACCACACAATTCCATCATGCTCCCTCTCATTCACAATATATGTATTCTTTCTTGTACCTACTGAATTTCATTCTCCTTCTCTCCAGAGTATATCACCATCTCTCCAGGCTCTAATCTGGTTTTGGGCAATTCCATAAGACTGTCATGTTCGTTACTGCTTTCAGTGGTCCCGCTGTGATCCAGCTGTCCCTGAGACCTCTTATTCTCAATAAGATGAAGAAATAAGCTACAAACCATAACTGTCTGATACAGTTAAATCACAGCTGGACCACGGAAAGCTGAAATGATAGTGACAGTCTCATGGAATTGCCTTTATTTTATGATATGTCCAAAACACGCCCATGACTAATTAAGTGGCAGCCCCTTTTTGTCCTACTTTGCTGTTTAAATAGCAATGTGGACTTGGACATACCAAAAAAGGGACTGCAGCCTGTGTGCCATAGATCATCAGATAGGGTCTGCTGTCTCACAATGTCATATAAAGTTGTTCAAAATCTACTCACTTCACCCACCATCACCCAAACTGCTGCCTAAAATATATTTCATCAAAACAGTTATCCTGTCTACAGGCAGACAAACATACAGCCTGAGGCAAAACACATCTTTGGTGGATCTAATAAAATGGCAGGCAGTCAAAAAAAAAAAAATAAAGTTAGGAGATTCTACCTCCAGAAACATAAGAAAGTCTTTGGATTCAATCAAGAAACCATCTCTCGCATTTGCAGGGCTGTGAAATAGTGCAGACAACTTCTCATATAACAGCAAAGCAAGCAGTTGAGAAACAGTTGGAGAGAGTTGCAGCGCTGCATATAAAGTCAGCAGCTGCTGCTGCTCCTCCTTCACCTTGGTGCAATCAGATCAGAGGATACTTTGATATTCCGGCATGGCCGTACTGCTGGGAAAGCGTACTGTACCGCCCCAACAGGGTAAACCAAAGGGTTATTGTGACCACACAATCTGTTCTGGGATTACAAAGACACTAATAATTCTCATAAGGAAGAGAATTTTATCCAGAATAACAGTAAAGTATACCCTCGCAGGTACTACCACCATAATGATATGTACAATGGAGAACAATTAGCAGTGCAATAATGATTATTATACTGTGGGAGGTTTCACCAAGCGATCTGATGCCATAAATTTTAATTTGCTTAATGCCTGAAGTAAGCCCACACTCAATACTGATTAGGCCCAAATTTAATTCTTCACCTAAGGTGCTATACAACAGAGGAGATTTAAATGAAAATTTACTTCGAATTTGCTTATTGCATTTTAAGTACTGGGATGAGACTGATGATTCGAATTTAATGTCATAGTTAATAAGTATTTTTTTACAAAGGCTCTAAGTGTGACTTAAAACGTAACTGAAAGTGGAACTAATTTTATGTTGAGAGTGTGGGTGGCTGAGGATGTTTGTGATCGGAACGTGTACCCGGAATGAATTATTGACTCTCAGCTCTTGAATTTATTAACAGCACAGGAGGATTACGTTTGAGGTGGTTATAGTAAGTATTTAGCAAAGTCACAATGAAATCCTAAGAGGTAAAAAGCCAAGGTCTGCTCTCCAATTACACCATCGGATGCCTTGAGAAAAATTAACACAAACAAAACTCAATATGTAGACAAAAATGATGAGTTTTATGATGTTAAGACAGTTTTAATAAATAAGGCCAAAGGCAATACAAGAAACAGAGAGAAACACAAACTCAATAAAAGATACTGAGCTTCCAGAAATTCCTGCTTCTGTCCTTCGAAGATAATTTTAATATATATTTTCTTTTTTTTTGTCCTCAAGAGGGCTGCACATCATATTGAATGCAGGCGATTTTCTGTGTGACCATACTGCCCTCTGTTGATAAAAAAAAAAAAAAAAGAAAAGATAAATACATCCACTGTCTGTCCTTGTTGGTTGTGTACCTCCTGCCAAAGAATGCCAACAAGACTATTCCCAAGCAAAGTGTCATTTGTCTCAGTATATTTGATAAAACATATCCTTTCTTTTCAGCAGAAAAGAAAATATGACACTTGCTGAAGAGTGAAAAGCTGTTCTTGGAAAAACACCTGCAAGGTCATTCACAGAGCTGCACAAAGCAGCACAAGAATTTACAGCCTACTCGTTTCTGTTGCAGTTGTGTTGTCACATCATGATGCACTTACTGTAAGAGTTATGGGTGCATGTTTTGCATTTGTAACATCTTAGAGAGGAGAGCTTCAATTCTACATGACTCCAAATTTGACTGAGGACATTTTGCATGTGTTCTGTGTAAATATGGATTAAGAGTTTCAGAGTTTGTTGAATCAAAGTTAGCATGTAATTGATCGTGCATCGTGCAAAATTCCTATGTGATCATAGGCCTGCTTTACAATGCATCTTGGACAGCTAGATCACAAGTGCACAGTTGAGACACGTTGCCTTTCACGTGCTCAGGTTTTGTCACTGCCTGTGTGGCTTTGACGAGGTCCAAGGGCAGTTATTACATCAGTTTGTCCCTAAACAAATGCCACTTTTTTGTTTCCACATGGGCTCACTAAGAAAACAAAAATACTGTGCTTTACAATGATGACTCACATTCACCCATTAATGCACACGCACTACCACACTGATGTTAGGGTGCTTCCCATAGACTGTATATATACTGGACAAAGCCTGCGTGACGTCACCCATAGGTTTTCTATAAAGACACAGAATTGTTGATATGTAGCCTGTGTCTGGACAATGGTCTGGGCATCGCCATGTTGACAGCAGTGGCACGATGAACTCATTAACACCTAAAAGTAAGCTAACAGGCTAACCTTGGTTCGGATGTTTATTAAATCATATTTTTGAGGATTGTGCAGCTGTTCTCCAAACAATTTGCTTTGGTGGGGACATTAAAAGTTATGAGCCACTTATTTTCTCAGTACTCATGCATTAAGTGGACCTAATGGATGAAGCTACCAACACCTGCTAAATGTACTAACGCCATGAGCATACAACATTAAATAAGACAAGAGTTGCATTCAGAGCGAATAATGCAACAGGGACATTTTAGAAGATCCGCTGGGACGTTTCACTACACAAGAAGTCACATTATTACAGGTGTTTGTAATTGGACAGGTGCAAGTAATTGGACAAATTAAATATAAGATTGTTGTTGATATAAATCATCACTTTTACAGCCAATTTTCTTTAGAGAAGTCAGGGGATGGATAACATTTCCAAGCCACTGAATATGTTTTGGATTTCATTTACATCAAACATTAAGAAATACAAACAGGATGGTACTGTGTGGTTAGGGCCCGGTCACACAGCACATGAAGACAGCTGAACGAAGGAGAAAAAGTCACAAATCATCGGGATCCTGCACCTTTCCCATCACCGAAAAGCCTGCGCATCAATCCACCATCTCCATCGCTGTCCCCACACTACCATTGACAGTTCTCCATGGATCACGCGATCGCGCCGTGCCAGGCTCTGCTATACTCCCAACGACATGCACACGCAGCCACACACAGCCACAAATGGTTGAAACGTGTGTGAATAGTGAAAGTAGTTGACAAAACGTTCTTAATGCTGTTGTTTCTGTATGAAACGTTGCTTTCCCGTCCCACAAATGAACGATTCATTAACGAAACAAGGATGTGTCGTTCAGCTCGTCAGAGCTTTAGTTACTGATCCGTTCAGATATCGCTGCATTGCGGTCAAGACATCGGATTTGGGAGGTGGACGAAAGTCACACGCAACGCTAACGTTACGAAAACTAAGCAAACGAAAAGAAACCGTCAAGCACGCAAGCAAAATGAAATACGGACGAATTGAGGTTGTTGGCGGCATTTGTTCAACTTTTTCAACAGTTTGAAAATTCTGACGAAGCGCCAGCTGCAGGAACGAAGATGAACAATGGATAAACGATGCCTCCGTCAGTCAGCAAAAGTCCAGATTTCCTGTTTCGTTTGGGCTTCATTGTCCTTCCTCAGTGGCGTGTGACCGGAGCTTTACCTCCTCCAACTTTTTTGGTGGAGGTAATAAATAACAATTGAATAAATAAGACATAAATCACTTTTTACAA
>CABFOU010311721.1:0-10300 GCA_900660325.1 Opsanus beta
TCGCCGTGCTCGCTCCACTTCGCATGCAGAATTTAGCCGGCACTAAAACAGGCCTAGCTAGAACCCTAGTCACCAGTATCCCACCACCACAGAACCCCATGTTGGTCACCAGTATCTCACCACCACAGAATCCCATGTTGGTCACCAGTATCCCACCGCCAAAGAATCCCATGTTGGTCACCAGTATCCCACCACCACAGAACCCCATGTTGGTCACCAGTATCCCACCGCCAAAGAATCCCATGTTGGTCACCAGTATCCCACCACCACAGAACCCCATGTTGGTCACCAGCGTCCCACCACCACAGAACCCCATATTGGTCTCCAGTATCCCACCACCCCAGAATCCCATGTTGGTCACCAGCATCCCACCACCCCAGAATCCCATGTTGGTCACCAGCGTCCCACCACCACAGAACTCCATGTTGGTCACCAGCGTCCCACCACCACAGAACTCCATGTTTGTCACCAGCGTCCCACCACTACAGAATCCCATGTTGCTCACCAACATCCCACCACCACAGAATCCCATGTTGCTCACCAACATCCCACTGCCACAGAACCCCATGTTGGTCACCAGTATCCCGCTAACACAGAATCCCATGTTAGTCACCAACATCCCACCACCTCAGAATCCCATGTTGGTCACCAGTATCCCACTAACACTGAATCCTACACTAATCACCAGTATCCCACCATCACAGAATTCCATGTTGCTCACCAGTATCCCACTAACACTGAATCCTACACTAGTCACTAGCATCCCACCATCACAGAACCCCATGTTGGCCCCAGCATAGGATGCCAGTGCCCAGCATCGGAGTGTATTGGGAGGAAATGGGAGTCTGTCCCTATGTGTGGAGGGCCTTCAAAAAACTTACATCTTGTGGTTTTACGCTTATACCAACATGAGTGTCCAGGTTTGAGCGTAGCAATAATATAGTCTGTCACAGGGCCCTAACCACTGGGCACAGGGCACCACTGACCCTGCTGGTCATGCTGGCAACCAGCTATGCTGGTTTTTTCAAGCAGGATGGTAACAGATCACAAACTCAAGAGATTAGAACAAATTATGGCTCATCTGAGACCTCATGAGGAGCCTAATCAAGAGGTAGCATTAATGGTTCTTACTGGTTTTTTTGCACGATAAAGGATTACCACAATCCGAGATTGGTCAGTTTTGAGGGGGCACCACCTTTGTGCACGGCATCATCATCTCAACATGGGTTGCTGGCAACTGTGAAATTATACATTGCCTGATAGATGGACATACAGTACATGTGTTACACATTGCACAGTGCAAGTCCCGACCAACTGGCAGCTTATTTATAGATCGGGATCATATATCTTCTTTTCATGGGAATGCCATGCATGACAAATATGACATTGACCACATATGCACCACACATTAACTTCCTGATGTGAACTGCGAGTGGTGTGGTGTCTGATCTGCAGTACTGAAAGTTCAGATTGAGTTTTCATCCTCAGCTGTGGAGTCCATTGAAGAGAGCTGCCCGAATATCCATGAACTTGGCAGTGGGACAGATGGAGCGGGTCAAACAGTATGGCTTATTGTCCCCGCCTGCCAGTCAGCCCACACAGAGAGAGACCCGTGGACGCCGTCGTTCGCCCTGCTGGCTTCTCCTCTGACATTCTGACAGCTTGATTTACTGCTTATACATTTCTCAGATTCATCTTTTCACTATGCTCTGAGTTACAGGGCAGCAGCCGAATGCGCTTCAATTCACGGATCACAAAATCATGCGGCAGTACGGCTGCCGACGCTCCTGCAACTGACACAGTAAATTTTTATTGTCTACATGCAACATGGGCTGAACGTCAAGAATGCAGATGCACGCATAGCTGCTCAACTATTTAAGAGGAAATCCGATCATCTTCGCCATCCCGATTGCTCTCTTTCCACCTGTTCCCGTTGCTACCGCACAGAATAGAGCCCGCCTGTGTGCTTCGCCTTGGCTCTTTGTGCTCGCAACACAGACATCTGTAACATTAAGCCTGTTTACAGCAGACAGAGAGGGAGACGAGTATAAAAAGGTAAGCCTATAGGCCTGCACATGCAGCCGGAGAGGAAGCGAGGATCAGCGCCGGCATGCAGAGCACAAAACGTTAGTAAAGTCTGGGTCGGTAAATCCTGTCCCGTCACTGACTGCAGTATGGAAACACAGCGTGATTAATGACGGTGCCAGAACTGTGTGCATCACCTTGGGTTGTATCCAGTCGATCCACTATTTAAAATCTCTGATTTTGGAGTAGTTTGGTCAAAGGTCAAGTAAAACATGGTCTAAAAACACCTTTTTTGTATATCCCAACAACAAAGAAGCCTGGATGGATAATCTAAAGCATATTTATTATGATTGATTGTTCTGAATGTCTTCATAATTAAGTCAGACAGAAGTCATATGATGGAGTCATACATAGTCAAAAACACCATTACAGACATATGCATATTTACATCGTGGTATGTGGAGCTGATGCCTCTTGTTTTTAAATGAGGAGGTTGGTGGCCCTGAGGTTCGAGAGGCCGGTTTGGGACCAGCAACGTATTCTCATGACGCGTTCCATATGATATACGAAAAATAAAGAGCAAAGCGTAAACTGTCAGTGAGATGCAGTGAAGCCGACTCTGCCTCGCTGGTAGAAAATCACGACACAACCACAAACCGAGTACTATTTGGTTCTTGGAGCTTTGCTTTTCAGAAATAATTACTGGTAGGTTTGTTTTTTTTTTGCGATCATAAAATTAAAATGCTCTAACCATGACTGAGTTTATTCCCACTACATCGTGTGACCCTGGAAAACCCAGCTCCAAACTTCCAGCTCCCTACTACGTGAGAAAGACGTAAGTATTTCCAGATTTGGCCTGAAGGTAATCTGTCAATCAAGCTGTGGGAATCTGGTTGCTTAACGGACCCCGAGACATCATCCGCAGGAGACAGCGAACAGGAATGTCGTCTCCTCCATGCCGTCCCATCAGCTGTCGACGCCTCACGAAAACTCAGTCCAGGAAGACAGGACTTGATCTCATTAAGGGGAAAGTATAAATAATAATTTTGCTTGAAGTCAACAACATTTTCTTCACTTTTAGAAGAGGAATCATTGACCCGAAACCTCAGAGAGCTTCAGGTTTCACAATATCTGCATGCATGTCTGCTCACTCATCATGTTTATCCTACTTGCGATCTACGTTGGGTTTTTCTTCCCTGTCATTTTTGTTCAATCTACCCACATCATCTCCATCGTTACCACAGGCATAACGAGTGTAGGGTGGGGTGGGGGGGAAATCACTGTGCTGTCATTAGAACCATCAGGTCACTGAAGCAAAGGAAGGTTCAGTTACACTTTACTGTCATTAAATCTCCAACTTCTGGTGTTATTGTCCTTAGTGTACGTGCGCCTTGATGGGCCTTGGTGGTTTTGAGGCCAATTAAATGATGTGGAATGTGCATTTGGGACTAAAACAAACTGGGCATCTGATCACCTTATACCCCTTTCCGACTGGATGCACGGGTTTGACACGCAGGTCGAACACATGTTGGAACCCATAAGAAGCTGATCTAACCATAAATACAGGACTTAATGGTTGAACCTGGATCCCTTTTAATGGACTTCTCGGACTCATCCATCAGAAGTGTATCTGTACGTGGTGAAAGTGTCAGACTTTGAGAGATGTTCACTGATCTCAGCAGTGATGCTCGTGTTTCTGGGTCGTCGGTTTTTGAGATCGGGAGACACCTGGGAAGACCTGATAGAGTTATGTGGTAAGGTGGGCAGAGGTGTTTGACGATCCTTTCAAGAGAACAAAGTCCAAGTCTTTAGGGTCCTGGTGCTTCCTGTGTTACTGTATGGTTTTGAGAATTGGACACAAAGCCAATCAAAGTGTCATTTGTCGTTTCCTTTAAGAGACAGGTGCACCAGCAACTGGTACATTGTTATTTAGATGGTGGATTTGAAAGTGAGAGAGTGCCAGGCAGGTAGTATGTGGTGATAAGGAGTGTGGCGACCTGGGTTCGATTTCCGGTCTGGCTACCTGTTTGTGTCCTTGGACAAGACACTTCATTTGCACGGTCCCAGTCCACCCAGCTGTCAGTGGCTACTGGCCTTGGCTGGGGAAGTCATCTGCGTCAGACTGGTGTCCTGTGTGGTGGAAAAAAACAGAAACCATCCTCCCTTCTGAGATCAAACCTTGACCTTCGCTGAGAACTACTCCTCCTTAATAGTGTAAAATAATCCTTCCAGTAATGAACCAAATCCCACAAAGTGAAAAGAGTGTCCAAGAAAAGATTCCAAAATCAATAAAGAGTCCAGTCTTCAAAAGCTGACAGATTTATTCCATGATCACAGGAATGAGTGCCACGTAGGTCCCCCTAACAGGGGTTCCCCGTCTGACACCGAAGAAATAATGCTGTAACAATACTTTTTATACAAGGACAAAATACCTCCCAAGTGGGCTGTGACAGTATCAACTGACCTGATCATTAATATTCATAATTTTTAAGACTTCCTCCTGCAGGTGTGAAAAGACATCCCTGATATGATTTGCAACCATGGCCACTGTTGTGGGTCTTGGTAGCCATGCAGCCTCCTGAGCCCAAAGCACATCAAGCCTCTGTCCAGGGCTTCACGGGGTGCACTAGGCCTCTGTGCCGGGTCTCATAGGCCATGATTTGTACCACGTGACAAGCAGGTGTTCATATGATCTCATCTTTTTAGGGGAAGACCCAGTTCAGGTTAACTCTCGGTCACTTTTAAGTAGGTCAAAGGTACTTACTTCTTTATAATCAACTCAGATTACGTTTATTACTAGTAGGGATTATTAAAATCATTTTTCATCTCCTCATGGCCTGTTCATACCCTCATGGCCTGTAGCTCAGTACATCATGTCTTTAGCATAAAAAAAATACACCACGCCTGTCCAGTGACAAAATGTCAGCTGTGTCAGTTGGCAACTTGCAAAGACACTTGCAATGGTTGTGCACCAGGTGTAAGATAGTGCCCTTAGTTTGTGATGTTCCAGATGCAGCCAGAGAGGAATGTTCTTGAGAGTGTGGTGTAGGCACCATGAGCCAATGAGGCGATGCTGTCAAGGCGGCAACATATTCAAGTGAAATTCAACACGCGACACACCATGGTCTGGCACATGTCGAGAGGTGGGTCCTTAACAGAGGTTGCGTAACCCACATGAATTATGTTTGCTTTTTGATCATACTAGATAACAGTAATGAAGACAGTAAGAGCTTCGGCAATCTTACATTCAACCCAAATGACCTTGACCTTCACTTGAATTGCTGACCTCTGGCTGACCTTGCCAGGGCAATTCTGGAATCCACCTAACTGTGTGCCATATTTGGTCCAAATTGGGCTGGAAAAATCAAATCCCCTGACCTTTCCCAAAATGCAATTCGTTCAGGGCAATTTGGGGGCCGACCGTTGATACACCAAGTTTAGTGTTAATGGGGCAAAGGCCCTGGGATGAGTGAGCCAACAAACAGGCTGACATGACCTTGACCCCAAAGACTGACCTCTGGCAAATTTAACCTAACTGCATACGAGTGCCAAGTTTGGTAGAAATCAGAGTGAAAAACCTAATTTTGACATTTGACCCCAGTGACTTTGACTCCAGTGATTGATCTTTGGTAAATTTGATGTTGTCTGGACAATTCCAGAACTCACCTACATGTATGTGCCAGGTCTGGTGCAAATTGAATTGAAAAAAAAAAAAAATCAAACATTTGACATTTGATCCCAGTGACCTCGACCCTAAAAGGCCAGTTCCAGGGTTTATTTTCATCCACATGGCATAGCATATTGGAGTGTTGTGATTTTCTACTTCAGCTCTGTGATTTGAAAATGAGCTGAACAAATAAAAAGAACTACAATAAACAAAACAATTTGTTGTGCTGTGTCCTTCCAGTGGGTAGCTGGATACAACACATGACTCATAATGACAAGCGGACCATCAAGGGTGAGATAAGCTTCGCCAAGTGATTCAACTAATTCAGGTATTTTTATGAGAGCAAAGGCTCCGAGTGAATGGACTGGAACACAATCTTTCCTCATTTTTGGAATTCCTGCTACCTGTGAGTGGTACTTGTTGAGTGAAGTAAATCAACAGTCAGTGCCCCCCTACAGGGACAGTCTTGTACACGCAATCAATTTCCTAATTCACTTGTCGGTTTTTTTCTGTGGCAGAGTGAGTTCACTAGTTAAACGTTAATCCCATTAAGCGAACGTGCTGTTTGTTGCTCAAAGGACATCGAGGCCCCTCCGTGTGCATACGCTCCACAACGTAACATACTTCTCAAACCGTCCTAATTAGGCCAAGCAACACGCATCACGTCCGGCATGCTACCTCCAACCTGAGCAGGACCTCCAGCGGTTAGGCAACATAGCTGGCATACCTGAGCACGTCATCATGCACTTAAAGCCCAAGGCACCTCACCAGTTAACCTCTGAGCCTTTGACCATATTAGGACGGGTGGTCATTAAGATCAACTCAAGTGGATAGAAGTCGCCACCCCGCTGCCAGTGGCTTCCTGCCACATCCTTAACTCTGAACGCAATTACTGGCATGCCAGTCACTGCCTGGCAAAGAGAATCACATTTGTTTCGTATAAAAATGTAAGAACAGTTTCTTGGCCGCGAATGAGTAATGCAAATGTTTAAAGTCAATAAATGAAGCTGTTGCTGACATATGAGGGCTTTGTTGTTTGATATTTAGCATCTGGTATCGGGTTGGTCTTTCATGAGAAAGGGTCTCTGCTCTAAAGGATGTACAAAAGTGGGAAGGGAAGTGCAAAAGTGCATGTTTGTAATAAATATTCCTTTTAAAAGTGTGGGTGATACTTTATGTCCGGAGTTGCTTCTAAAAAGTTCAGCCTGTGATCATTTAACTTTGGGGTTGGTCAAACCATTAGCCAAGACTGGCTTTTCTCACGGGCTCATTAAAGACATTTCCTTGGACAGTCACACGACCGGCGAACACAGCCGAAGACCCCCACGTAATTATGTGTGTGATGTGATGCAATTTTGATGACAGCTACTTAGTATACAGCAAATTTTGTGTTGTTAAATTAACACTACAGTCAGTGCATATAGTCTCAAACTGTGATAAATCAACTCTATCCGAGAGTTAAAGTTGATCAAGAGTAACATTTAATTTACACAATGATGGAGTTGGTTGAACAATATTTTGTCTGGGACTGTATACACTTGCAAGTTTGGCAATGTTAATTAAACACTGCCACGGATACTCAAAAAAGTCTTAGTACCAAAGCCATCTAGTTATCAACATAGGTCACTGGTTGGTGTTGAAGCCTTGTAACCATACCATTCGTTCTCCTGCAAAGTGTATCGACTTCACCAAACATGAAACACCTCTGTCCAGCAACCTCAAGGCTCTATACGACCTTCCCTGGTGTCTCTTAATCTCAAAGACCGAAGACATTAATATCACTGCCAAGACAAGGGGTAGGTTAGGATATGTGTTAAGGTTTAATTTCTCTGAACTACTCAAGAAGTCCACATTTTGAACAGTTCTTACAAATCTGAAAGTGTGCAACAAGGTATAAAGTTTGTAAATAAGTTAACCTCTCCTTTCACCATGTAGATATTTTACAAAGGTCATCGAAATACAACCATTGAGGACCCAAGAATGGTCCTTGTGGAACCCCGGTTGTTGTTGGACATTGCTTGCAAATATTTGTTGTTGTTGCTGAGGGAGGGGGCGCTTTGACATGGCATGCTCTCATACAGACTAAACAGAAAACTCATTAATTGCAGTTGAGGTTCCAGAAGTATCACCTCTTGTAACATCACTCATGTCGTTTGGAAATATTGCTCTATGAGGGTGAAGAAGGTGATGTGTGTGTTTCGGAGTGGGTAGGGTAGTCCTTTGATTATGAAACTCTGAGCTCACTGGGTAGTGTTTGAGTTTTTGTTATGGTTGACCCAGGAACTGACAGATAGGGCCCAAAGTGTAGACACAACCTGGAGACAGAGAATGGTCATTACAGTTTATTTTGGGTGATATGCAGGCAGGCTTGGCTGGAGTGGTCTGATAGCGGAGGACAAGAACAGCTGGGCAGGACAAGCAGAGGAGTCAAATATGGGTGGACCGGGCGTGGTGGATTTAAAGCACAGAGAGAACAGGTAAGCAGGAGTTTCAGGAAGACAAACACCAAAAATACAAAACATGAAATAATGTTCAGTGATGAGGCCTAGATGTCTGTACCACAATGAAGATTGAAAGATCTGGCAGCATCTGGATGTCTGAGCAGCGTTTAAATCCTGCAGAGGCTTGATTGCAGACTGGTTGCAGGTGAGCAGACACAGCAGCTGCTGAGGATCAGATGGGCAGGCCGGAGGAGGGAACACAGAGTCCCTGCCCAGCAACACAGAGACAGACTGATACAAACATGACACACCAGGGAGGGAAAACAACAAGACACATAAGGAAAGGGGAAGGCAAAAGCCTAAACCCTAACAGTTTTGCAACCATACAGTAAGACAAAAAGTGCCAGGACCCAAACACTTTAACCTTCATTCTCCCGCAGAGGGATTGGCATTGGCAAACTGTCAAGGACATCATGATTCCATAGGTTCTTGCCAGGGGTCTCTCAATCTCAAAGGTTGGGTACCCAGAAACATGAATGTCACTACAGAGATAAATGAACATCTACAAATTCAAATCTTTTACCGCATGCAGATATACATACTTGTGATGTCTGATTCCAAGAAGTCATTGACAGCCAGGATCTTAGTATCAACAATTCCCAAGGACGATGAGTTATGGTTAAACTTTAATTGAATTGGAGCTTAGAGAATCCAACAAATAACACGAGCTCTTCCAAATTAAAGTGCGACCTATGATCTGCTCTCATGTCTTTGCGTCTTAAAGTAATGACCTCACTGTTTCAGTTAATACTAAACCTCTCTTATGAGACACTGTCTAATTTTTAAGCCTTCAGCAACCCAGAAGAATTCCATACATGATCAACATTCCAAAGCTTCAGTTTGCAGTGTTGACTTTGGATAACAACGATGCTGTAAAATTGGCCTGTTAAAACATAATGACAATAATGTTATTAAGGAGCATTATGGACTTCAGTTAAACTTTAGCAGGGGTGGAACCACAAGTTCATTTTGATGGGCATTTCAAAGAGGTGAAACGTCAGAAACAGTTGGCTCATTTAGTGTTTCAAAACAATGAAACATTTTTTTAAAACAGTTGTTTAATTCATTGTGTCTTCTAAAGCAACTGCTATAGCCTTTTCAAAACAGTAAATTATTTTCAGTGTTAGCATTTTGAAAGTTATTTCTTGGAACAGTTGGTTCATTTATTATTTCGAACCTTTCAAAGTAGTGAATTACTTACTGAAACATGGAATCCACAGTCTTCTAGAGGTCACATCACAGTTTTGTCCTAAGTAGTTCAAATCAGTGAATCATCTTATGAAGCAATTGTGCCATCTAAAGTTTTGAGCATTTCTAAACAGGGATTGATCTTTGGAAGTAATTGTATTGTTGAAAGATTAAAGCAGAAACGCAAAATTTTCGGGCAAATGTTTTTCTTTTAGTATTTCTAGTATTTTCAAACAGCTATCCCATGAAACAATTGGTTCATATATCATTTTGAGCCTTTAAAAGCGTTGAACCATTTTCTGAAGCTTGGAATCTATCATCTTCTAGTAGTCACCATCACAGTGTTTCGAGCATTCGGTTCAAAACCCAAAATGACGAAGGGTTCTTAGGTAAACTCCTTAATCCCCAAGTTGCTCTCGATGTGCAGTCCTTGCATGGCAGCACCCTGACATTGGTGTGTGATTGTGCGTGTGAATGGATGAATGTGAGGCATCACTGTAAAGCACTTTGAGCATGAGAGCGCCATATACAGGTGCCGGTCATATAACTACAATATCATGAAAAAGTTGATTTATTTCAGCAATTCCATTCAAAAAGTGAAACATGTATATTCTATTCATTCATTACACACAGACTGATATATTCAAATGTTTATTTCTTTTAATTTTGATGAGTATAACTGACAACTAATGAAAACCCCAAATTCAGTATCTCAGAAAATTAGAATAATGTGAAAAGGTTCAATACTGAGGAGTCAGTGCTTCAAGAACCACCATGCACAGACGTATGCAAGACATGGGTTTCAGCTGTCGCATTCCTTGTGTCAAGCCATTCTTGAACAAGAGACAGCGTCAGAAGCGTCTTGCCTAGGCTAAAGACAAAAAGGACTGGACTGCTGCTGAGTGGGCCAAAGTTATGT
>CABFOU010311773.1:0-10072 GCA_900660325.1 Opsanus beta
AAAATGAAAGCGCAAAGCCAGAGCTTGAAGACCGTCCCATTTCTTTACGATCTCCTGTTTGGCAACATTTTGGATTCCGTGTGAGAATTAACAACGGAGAAAGAAGTGGACAAAGCTGTCCCCACATTGTTTCATGGTATGTAGCAGGCAACCTCTTTTTTTTTGTTTTTTTTGTTTTTTTAGTGTAAAGAGTGCAATTTTATTTAAAATACCACCAAAATGGGTCGCTTTTATTTATATGATGAAACTATTCCACTGTTCACTTGACTTTAGTTCTGACCATTTTCTAAAAAATTATTTTTAAGTCATTTTCTACTTTTTCTGTACCGAAAATTAACTGAACCAAACCCTACTGGAAACCGAACTGAACTGTGATTTCAGCATACCGTTACACCCCTATTTTTTTGGGAAAGCAATATCTAAATTAGGGCACAAGTGGATCTGTTCCTGATTTTAAAGCTAAAACCCAGTCAGTTAAGGAAGACATAAATTTGAAAATTATTAGGGTCTTGGGGTTGTTAATCTTATCAAATAAACATGTAGGTTGTGAAGTCAACTTGGGATAGGGTAAAAGCAAAGAAAAAGGTTAAAATGTGCAAAAGAAAAATGCTAACAGAATATAAAAACACATTAAGCAGTATAACTAAAAAGTATTTAAAAAGTTTGGTTACACCCCAACAACACACTACAATTTATGCATGCACTTGAATAAAATGTATACAAGCAGTATGAAGCACAAATGTATCAATATTGTAATATGTATCAAGTATTGGACATCCAATGACCCGCATCGTATCGTGTTTTGAGAACTGAGCCCAACTTACACCTGGTCAGGTTTGGCACAGATTCAGGCTGGTTTACACCTCTGTGCGCTTCTCCCGATTTCCCCAACTGGGAGTGAAACAGCGCTCACACCTCCCCAACTTCACCCATTTCCAAGACTGGCAGATCTTCCTCTTTTATCACAGCTCATATAACTTGGGCTAACTCTGCATTGCTTGGCACAGGCTGGGAAAGGTTGCCGAGTTGTGGACATATAGTAATAGTACGGGCGCCAAGCATACCAGAGTTAGTCATGAGTTTGACAGAGTTCCTGAATATTGTGAAGATCTTGAAATCAGGTGCAACATTATCAAACCTTTCCAGATTTGTGCTACTACTACTCAGGAAAACTGTCAAACACAGCCGGCTGCGTGAGCAGACTCGGTCATGGGCACGAGCTTTGAGTCTTCAGTATTCGGGGAAGGTCTGTTAAGGTGAGATGCGTCTCCGGCCCCAGTTGTGAGCAACAGTTCCTTCCCGTTTAAACCAACAGACGCAAACACAGGCCGTTTCATCAACTGGACGCTTTACCGCAGCCTCCACTGGGCTGAAGCTAAACTTTCCTGGTGGAAGAAAACACTTTGTGAACTATATTTGCTTGCTTAAAATGTGTTTAATTTTCAAGCCTTTTAATAGGTATGAGGGTGATGGAAATAAAGGTGGTGATATTTTGCTCAGTTTACTGGCAGTCGTCTGTGCTGATATGACTGAATCTGGGAAAAGAATTCCAACTGTGCCAACAGCAGAGTGAGAGGAGGAGCTGAGGGGGTCTGTCCGGCCAGCAGCAGCCGTTTACCGTTATGTGGAGGCAGCTGCTGGCTAAAACCAACCAGCCCGGTTTGACAGCTCAACAAACTTATTACAAACATCTGTATACCCGAAAATCTCAACCAAAAATCACACAACAGCTCAACCAGACTGAGTTAAAAAAAAAAAAAAAAAAAAAACTGTTGCTCCAACTGCGATCACACGCACACAGAGCGAACGGATAAACATTCAACTGGTGACGAGGTCTACATATCACACCAAAGACAACGTCAGCGTGGCTCCGAATCTAAAGTACTCACTGCTGGAGCGAACCACCACCACCACCACCGGCGGCGGCGGCTCCATCCAGGCGGCAGAGGGCTGACCGGCTCACCGCCTGCCAGCCTTCTCCACTTCCAGGCGAGAATTTAAAAATTAAACTAAAGTCACACCGGCGCTCACCTTGCCGCTCTGGTAGCCTTCGAACGCTCTGAGGGCGCTGTCAGTGAGTTTGACGTGAAACACGGACACACTGCCGCCGTCGCTCACTCTTCCACAGGACAGTCCGTAACACCGCTGCTCCTTCAGCGCCGCCATCTTTGCTATCGCTCGCGCCGCGCGCAAGCACGCGCCCTGCCGGAGAGACAGCTGTGTCGTCACTTTCACCGATGAATATTAATGAGGTCACTACCCCGCGCGCGCACCTTCCACGTGCGCTGCCGCAGAGCACCCTGCGGTTGGCTGAAACACGCGCAGAGTTCACGCACACTCATGTGCGGCTCTTACGTCATCTCGGTACGTCGGGAACGTCATTGCGTCAGAACCGCACGAGATTGGCGATAGGTGTTTATACAGAAAAAAAAAAATTGGTCTTGTTGAAAATTTATTTTACATTGTAATTTGCATCTTGAAATGATTTGTCGGATTGTTTGTATGTTCAGTAAAATAATTCAAAAATATATACATAAAAAAGAAAATGTTGGGGATGCCCAGATCTAAATACTAATGTAGTAGAAAGATTTTAAAATGTGTATCGAAAATATTTATCACAATGACAGAATAAATTCAGGAAATGTCATCAACAGATTTAATGCAGTTTATGGAACATTCTGGAAGTAAGTTGAGATATAGCCACAGATTCATTGGCATCACATTTAAGGTGAAAAACGATGACAAAAACACCGAGTTAAACAAGGCACTTTGAAGATATCGCTGCAGACAAACATGGCCATTGCAATCACCTCTCCCTGCTTTGTGGTGAGGCTAATGGGAACAAAAGCGCTCAGAGACCACAGTGACATTTCAAAGTATCGGCCGTGCAGGGAAAACACTACATGGGCTTTTCAAACAGTCAAGTTCACTAACAGGGGGCAGCACAGTGGCTTAATGGTTAGATGCTGCCTCACAGCAAGGTCATGGGTTCAAATCCAACCTGGTCTTTCCTGCGTGGAGTTTGCCGCTATGTTTGTGTGGGTTCCCTCCAGGTGCTGTAGCTTCTCCAAAGAAATGCAGGTTAGGTGAGTTGACCACAGGTGTGAATGTCTATACATGGTGGCCCTACGATAAACTGGGATCCCGTCCAGGGTGGACCCCGTCTCTCGCACAATGACCGCTGGGATAGGCTACAACCCCAGTAACCCTGAACTGGAATAAGCAGGTTTAAAAAATAGATGGAAGTTCACCAACAATAAAACATCTGAACTTGTTTCCACATTAGCCATTTTCCTATACATTAGCAGGGTGGCCGGTAAATTTGACATTGATCAATGCCCCCCCACAAAAAAATCAAAACACTTTTAATCCCCATCCATAGGCCCAGTGTACCTGCCTCATTTGATCAAAATCGGCTTAGGCATTCTTGAACTATCTTGCTAACACACATTCAAAAACATAGTGAGAAATCAAGGTGATTACAAGAGTGTATGCCTATAGCGGTGTTGCTAATTAACGCCGACAGGAACCCAAATTAAAGCAAGCTTTTCACATGTAGGAAAATGTCAGAAAGAAAACCTACACTCCAGTGTTGATTCTTCAACATTTGGTCTTGATCTTCAGGTTGTGAAGCATACACACAGGAAACTGAATATTAAAAATAACATTTGCATTTTTTTCCAGATTTTACATCAGTTTATGAGTATCCTTACACAGTCGATTTGGACAATAATTTAACAATAAATCAATGATTTAACAAGAAGATGATGCTTATACAGTGTCTGACCAGAAATATACAACGTAGTAAGACTACAAAACGGAAAAACACCGTCTTTGTGGAATTTAAAAGCGTGTGGATTACAAAAACAATTTTTGATTAACTCTCTTTTGCTGTATTGAATTACATAATTTTTGGAAGCTGTTGTCATATTTTGGCTGCTCTAACACATTTTAATGCACAACACGACCACTAAATACAACATACAATACCATAGAGCGGACTCATAGCTGGAATCATATACTTATAATTGTTTCAACAAAGCCTGCCCCCCACCCACCCGAAACACTGGATTGCATGACATTACACATTACATCATAGACATTTCTCTTTTTCTGGTCATTAAGTATATATCTGTAACAAACAAAGGTACACTGCCAAAATGTGGCTTTTAAACAATATAGCATCTATTTTACACCAGCCAGTACAAGACATTTTTTACCAAAATTAAAAGTTATCTGTTCTCTCTTGACTCATAAATATTATCTGAACGGTCTAACATTTAAAGGGACCATACCCAGCCATTTTAATGTTGCAGTAATAAAAATAAAATTAAAGCACATGCTATGTTACTGGTCCTGTGATGGACGGGCGTTCCCTCCAGGAGGGACTCTCATCTGCTTCACGCTACAGTACCCACAGACAAGTACCAGCCTGGTGGGCCTATGTTACTGACAGCTATTTTTCAAAGCATATAACTGAAAAGATGATGATAAAATACTTTCTACCTTTACTGAGCCTTATGGGTGTGTGTGCAAATAAGACTGATACTTGAAACCTTCTTGGAATAGGTAATCCCACACAACAAATAATCTGTCACTTAAAGCCCCTCCTCCGCCCATTAAGGCTACACTGTGTATGATGTAGTGTCATCTAGTGGTGAGGTTGCAGATTGCCTCATGCCGTCACTGGTCATGAGATGGTTTGCCTTCATGTTTTCCATCTTTGGTGAAAAGGGATTCATGCCCCTGTGCCGTCTCTTGCGATAAATAACATGTATGATCCTCCATTTCACAAAAACAAGGGTTCTCAAATGTGGAGTAAATTTAAGGCTACTGTATCAACATGGCAGCCTCCATGGGAGGACCCACTCCCAAGGAGATAAGAAGGGCTCATTCTAAGCTCATGAAAACGCAATGATTCTGTCTGACACTGATGAACAGATGTCATGGATGCTGTATTCCATTTCTGCTAATAAACGCCGCTAAATTCTGCACACTGTAGCTTTAAAGAACATTTTTAGTGCCGTGGCAGCCAGTCAAAATAATAATAATAATAATAATAATAAACTGAATCATGATCACAATGCAAGAGAATACAACAACAGATAGTTCTTCATCTCAGACAACATGGACGACACATCAAATATGTTACACAAAAGATGAGTTTGTGTTTTGCTGTTGTTCTTTCGATCTGCCGCCGTGCTGCTTATATGGTCACATCACCAGTGGAGCAACGTAACTGCGGCTCATCCTGAAGCTGATTTTTGTGAACGTTTGCTTGGTTCACAAAATCTTCTTGCATGTTGTGCTAAACTGAAGAAAAATTCTGCTAATGTCCATTCAGACTGCCACCAATGGGTATACACAATTAGTGACAATTTTTTTCAATTGCAAACACATTAAAAATATGTAACTTTAAAAAAAAAAAAAAAAAAAAAGGCAAATCATTTGCTATTGAATTGCCTATCACAGAGGACTTACAGCAAGTCCCAGCAAATTGATTTTAATAGTTTAATAAAGTGAGGTGGAGCTCAGTCAGTACAGACACACAAAAGTGTTTAATTTCACTGTTCCAGTTTTACGCTCTGGAAAACAGTTGCCAGTGCTGCAACAGGTAAGCAATTCCACAGGATATACTGGGCATAAAGATCAAAATGCAAGGTATGATCCACTAGAAATATAGAACAGCATATACAACCATTTCAGTAGCTATGATTAAAGGCAAAAATATTTTATTAATAAATCCAACATGAATCTACAGGGAATGCTTTACTTTTACTGCTCAAATAATTAAACTTCAAGTATTAATTACAATGACAGCAAAATATCAGTGTCCGGAAACGCCAAAAAATGCATAAAGCTGCACATTTATATGGTCGAAATATATTTCCCAGACATTATTTGTCATAAAAGTTCTCAAACATAGCAGAGAAGAGGACAGTGACACGAAGTGGCCACTGACCGATTTGACATTTGCGTCCCCTTTGACCAGAGGTCAGAAGGCACCGTCACGTGTGCTTCTGCGTGTTGGCTCTCACGTTAAAGGGGCTTGGTCACGATGTCACTTCAAGCTTGGATCAATTTCTAGCAGCTATGACGACAGATAATGCTACACCGCCAATAGCTACTGCAGTGGCACCAAAGAGCCATTTCCAGCTGAGATTCTGTGAAAATGAAAAAGACAAAATAAAGACAAGAGGAGGCAGTGGGCGGTCAGCAAGTTCAACACTATGATGCAGCGAACAGCTCAAACACCTCAATGAGACTCAAAATATTCTACATACAAGATATGAAACACGAGGAGGAGTCTGACTACGAATATGTAGACCTGGGTTCGATTCCCGGTCACGCTACAGTCTGTGTTTCTGGACAAGACACTTCATCTGCATTGTCTTAGTCTACCCAGCTGTAAATGGGTACTGGCCTAGGTTGGAGAAGTAACCTGCTCTTCTGCCTTAAGCTACAGCATCCAGGGATAAGCAATGGCACCTATGGGCCTCAAGCCCTGCATAGGACTTACACAGTGTTGCCCAATAAATACTTCAATAACGGTTATATGATAATAATCTAATCAAGCACTTAGACGGCATAATTATCTGCACAGGTAGGCACTTGAATGTGTGCCAATTATGGCTGTTGACCTCGTCAGTATTTGCAATTCCAAAATAAAAGCCTACCAATATGCTAATCTTTAAATGCTTTTATTGTGAAGATATTCTGTAAGTGGTCGCATATTAGCATGAAGTGAGCAGCAGATGACTGTATTTTCACTGTTCACAAATTCTCTCATTCAAATCTTCATTCAGACCCACTCTAAATTTGGGTCGAGCCTGGAACAGAAAATATAACATTTGAGTTTCATGACAATTTGTTCAGTACTTGAATGATCTACATAGGGACCAGCGGGTGAATTCACAATGTCTTCAGTAGAGAATAAAAATATAAGGTGATGTATAAAGTGAAAATACATCAAACTAGATGTTGCGGAGTGTATATATATATTATATATATATATATATATATATATGTCAGGGTATTAATACCCTCTGCTATTAGAGGAAGGGTTTAAAACTTGGGTGAATCAGTCCTTCTACAGCGCATGTATAGATCGTGATGCTCTTGAAATAACGAGACACAAAGATTCTGATCGAGATCCATCTCACAAATGAAGTAGCTCTTCCCTTAGCCTAAGGAGAACCTCTCCAGATAATTGTGTCAAAATTCACTCTCTATTTTTGAGTTATTGTCTACACAGATAAATATATAGGGCTATCACAAAAATGTCACCCTCCTCTGTCAGTGAGCAGAGGTGAGTAAACATGTATTCTAACAAAATTTTATGCACAATGATCTCTTAATTGGCTGTCTCACCCATGAAGACTTGGTCTGGGGTTTCTGTGGGTTGCTGCTCAGAGGATCACCCAGCATCTTCTTATACATGGCCTTCTCTGCTCCCCTCTGCTCTGTGTGCATCTTCACCAACTTGGACAGTTCTGCATGAATGGTCTGTTTAAGACAATTAAGACAAGCTGTTCAACATCCAAACTGCTCTCTAGTCCGACACTCCTTCCAGCACAATAAAGTCCAGCTACTGTAGTAGTGCAGCTTAGCTAAAATCTCCATAACAATTGTGCATTTTGTGATAAAAGCATAGAATTTGCATCACTTCTTACCAAAATTGAAGCAACTAACTTTGACCCCTGTATAAACTGAAATTAACCTTTGTCACCATTTTTGTTGTTTTTACCCCATAACATCCAGTCATAATGAGCCCAAACTATATCTTTTTGAAATCTTTATGATCAGACAAATATGGTATACCTTTCAATACAATTGGAATATTTTTAAATTTTGACCCCTGTGTAATGACCCTCTAATGACCCCTGTAGCTCATTAGAGGTCAGCTCTAGGATGTCTCCATATCTGAAAATAAACATGAGCTAATTTAGAATGTGTGCCAAATTTCATGCTTTTATCACAAAATGCACAATTATTTTGCTGTGCCGCCCCACTACTGTGCAAAACCACACATCTTTACATTTACAGATACAATGGATCAGTGTGGTTTGGGAAACACAAAAAATGTTGTCAAGAAGCTCTTGAAGAGAAATTTTAAGAATCATGCCTGCTAAATGAAGCATTCCTGAAATATCTGCCACCAAGATCAGTTTATTAAAAGAAGTCTCCAAAATAAATGGTGAAATTCTTTCCATTCTTTTCTGTCTTAGAAGAAATGACAAGTTTTCATCCTATAATCACTGCACACAACTGTTCCATGATACTTGTTCAGCCTTTGTTTTCAGCACTTTCAGAGCTGAGTCATATCACTGCTCTTAAAGGTGCAGTGAGTCAGCACACACTCAGAGACAACAAAAATGTTTTTGCTTTGGGAATGTACATCAGAGACACTGATGCAGTCAGTGCCCACTGCACGGGCTCTGACTGCAATATTATGTCTGACACATCAAAGGACAGTCTTCCTTTGAAAAGGGCGAGCACTGAGGACACTGAGTGCTGTGTTTGTCTGAGTCTCAGCAGCTTTGGCAAGTTGACACCACCACACTGTGCAATCACTTACCCACTGAAACGGCAAAAATCACCCAACCCCACCTACCCTGTCCACAGGCCAACGATAAATAAGGCTAAACAAACATTCTGTAACACTGTGTTCTAACAGCATCTGTGTGGCCAAAATGCTGTGTGGTGATGGCTTAAAGCAAAGCACAAACAAACCGCAGATGAATTTGTCTCTTCTCTCGGGCATTTGATAGCAGGCGTATTTAGTTGGCAACAGTATTTATAAAATGCAGACAGCTTGTATGTCATTTTTTTTTTGGAGACCAGGGTGGTAAAATTATTACAACAATGTGGCAGTTGATAAGACAAATAGCAGCAACATTGCTTCTGCTAAGACTGCTAACAGTCACTTCATTATTAAAGCTTGAAAAGACAACAAATACATAGGATTTGGAAAAGCTAAGACATGTACCCTCTAAAAGGCAGTGAGTTGACAGATAAATGGACCAACCAATCAGCCTTTGTTTTCTGATTGCTTATCTACCAATTTTTTTCTTTAAAGATTCAGGCAGATTTCTATTACAGGGCAATATATGACACCTTTCAGGTTTACCTGAAAATTATTTCAGTGGAAGGCCAATGGGTAGATAGAAAAATCCTAAATTTACAGATCCTTAAACCAAATGGTTTTTATCTAGGGTCTCTAGAAGTGTCAATTTTTTGAGGCAAAATTGAACTTATTTAAAAAAAAAAAAAATGCTTTTGAAATTGAAATATCTGAATATGCCAACAACCAGTGGTGGGCACAGTTCCGCTAATCCACTAACCGCTAATTAGCGAAGCTAACGTTTTCATTAGCGGATTAGCTTTTCAGCTAACTTTGAAAACTATCAGCGGACAAATCAGCTTCCGCTAAATTTAGTTCCGCTAACTTTCAGTCCGTTAACATTTTTTTTTTTTGCTGGCGAAGTGAGTAAAGTTTAACGGCCAAAAACATTCATAAACCTTAAAATCGTAGTTCCTGCAGACCAAGGTTTGCGCACCGCTTGATGTCATCGCAGTCACAGAAGAGGCCAGAACATTTATTTTTGAACACACCCCCAGAAGGCGACAGAAGACATCAGACACACTACCCTTCTCACTTGTGGTACCTCACAACATGACACTTAAACGGACGGACGAAACCAATTGAACACAAAAACACAATAACATTACCAAGACTATTAGAATAAAATGAACCACAATTACATTCAAAAACCACCAAAACTCCCATGATGCACTGCAGCACAGCCAGCGACCAGCCCAGCGATAGCTACTATAACACACAGTATTATCATTATAACTAGAAAGAGAAAAAAAAAAAAAAAAGAAATAAAATAAATTGTAAACACATTTCTCTCAGTTTACTGAGTCTGCAAGTCACGACCTGCCATAATTACTGTTTATCGCTCTAAATGTCCAGCACACAGAGTGAGTGATGCATTCACGTGCACAGGGCAGTGTCAGACAGAGTATCAAGCAAACGGTGCCCAGCGTTTTTTTTACAAGTTTTTGC
>CABFOU010311839.1:0-11874 GCA_900660325.1 Opsanus beta
AGCAACAAAAAGAACAACCACCGTCAGTCCCAAAAAACCACCCCCCCTAAAAGCTTTTAACCCCTAAAAAAGGAGAGGGAAAAACCCCCCCCCCCCCCCCCGCCAAAAAAAAAAAAAAAACAAAGTTGTCATTGAGGAGGAAACTAGCTATGGAGACCAATTTTTTTTTTTTGTACAAGGCTGTAGACATGTTTATTTCAGCTCTAAATTTGAACATTTTAACATGGGCTTCTATGGCAATGTGCTCCTTTTTGGTGCCAGTTTCAAGCAACTATTCAAGGAATTGCAACTTTTTCCATTTTTGGGTAGGCTTCCCTTTTGACAAGCGGAGGTTGGGGCTTGGTGCATATCACAAATGTCGATGAAATCTCACACCCAGGCTTTGACGCCCGGGTAAACTTGACTTTTTGTCGGGGAAGTCCATAATAGTTTTCTGCAGTGGACTCATTATTACGTGTCAATGGAATCAAGCTGGTTTTCATGGTGCATGCGGGGGACACGATCCATTTTGTATTTTGCAAATTGCAGGTATTCTTCTATCCAAGCTTCAGTTAAACAAAAATCTATCTTTATTGCTCAAATACAACATGGGGATTTTAGAGTATAAAAGTGTGACTAACAAGTAGCATAAGAGTTTAAGATGAAAATCTAAATCTGAAGTGTTAAAAGAAACAAGTTTGAGAAACAGAAATCTTGAATTGAGGTGTAAGGTGACAAAAACTTCATCAATCTACTTCGAAGCACTTCGGTTCCTTGTCCCTTATCGCATATTCAAATGGATTTCTGCTTCATCTCAAGCGCCTCTTAAAAAAAAGAAGAAAAGACAAAGTATAAGAAAGGCTGCACAAAGTGCATAACAGAGGGGAGTAAGAGAGCCACAAAAAAGGATAGGGCAGTCACACTGGAGTATAAGAGAGAAAAATTAAGATGTTTATGGGAGTGAAGTTTCATATTATATTTAAAAACATAACAGTCCTTTGATATTTAGTGACAGGAACATCCGGAGGGAGGCAAACAGGGATTCTCCAGAGTAAGACTGATATTCTGTCACGGTAAATGCCGATGACCTGGAAGTCTTGTCCTCAGAGTGTGAGGGAGTCGGATCGTTTTTTGTTTGTTTTGTTTTTTTGGGCTGTATGACAGATGTTCAATGAGGAAATCATGTGATAGTGTATAGAATGTTTTATGGACTGTTTAAAAGGTCCGGTCTTAATGCTGCGCGTCACTGGGTGTACCATACTATGTTCCCGCTTTGGATCCTGGATGGCATCCCTATCTCCCAAAAGTAGCCCTCTATCCGACACAGCCAGGGAATATGTGGATGTCCCCTTGGACTTTTCCATTTGTTGGCGTCCTCAACACTGAGGCACCTGTGTGGTGGATCATATCTAGAGAAATGCGCCACATGATCAAAATGTCGTAGCTGAAGGTCCGTCATAATGCACCTGGTACTCATCATCTGGGTGTCAAAATCCAACCTCTTTTCCACGTCGTGACACCTGGGTAACAGATCAAGTAGGGGATTGCCTGTCGGGGTGAAATACAGTGGGGACCTTGTGTGCGCCGTGACCGCTACGGTAGCCATGAAGGCCCAACAGGAACCCTGAACACTGGTGAATCAAGAAGTCCTCAATGGCGGATCAGGAAGAGGAGGTGATGGCTTCTAACTCAACGGCTGTGAAGACGGATGAAGGCTGCAGCAGGCCCTCAGACCCCAATTGTCTGGGATTTTCCAGCCCTTGGACAAGGCTAAGGATTTGTCAAGGACCGTGTGTTTGTCAGCGTGCAATGACATTTCCACGTTAAGCAAACCCATGCACAGGTGTCTCCAGATCAACCCTGGATGTTTGTGTCCACCATCCCGTCTGGGAATTGATCATGGATTGATCTGTCTGCATCAGGTGGAAAAACACTCTAGAAATGCAATCCATTTAAGATGAGTAAAACTTCAGTAAACCTTTCCTCACCAAAAAAAGACACCTAAGTTGCTGAAGTCCACAACCCTACAAAACACCCAGTCCATGTAAGCATTGAACAGAGTAGAAACCAGAACACATCCCTGATGAACGCCAGGAATCAACGGGAGAAAGTCAGAGATTCCGCCCCCACTTAAAGGCCTTTCCAGGTTTTGCCGAGGTTGCTGTCATCCTCAAGGCATCAAATTGTGACATATGTAGGTATTCCATGTGGACTAGCCTTGTGACAGTTTCATCATAATGGCTGTCAGTTTTATGGTGGATGTGGACCGCAACATCTGAGTTTGTCCACTTTTGCATACTATGTGGAACCTCTGTATTAATGTTTCAGATTTTTCCATTCTTTTCTGCAGGGAAAATTATTTAAAAAAATGCACATTCCTGTCTGCATTTGAAATGTACAACATGCACTGTGGCATGGACACACATACACACCCCGTTACTTAAGTTGTACAGGCTTGGCTGAATGCCCAAAGTGGCCTGTCGGAAGTCTGTGAGACGTGATGCAGCTGCCGTCTGAGTGTGTCTGTTTGTACGTGCACGTGCTCTGCAGTGCGCTTTGCTGCATCCTATGGCTGACCATGCGACGTGGTGCGCTGATGTACGGATCACTGCATGGTGTGTGTTTTTGCAGCAGTGTGCGACACGCTCACTCGGCCTCAGAGTCGGAGGTCTGGTGTCTGTCACCGTGATTGAGGTTACAGTTCATAAACAGTCAGAGGGAACGGCACATCGCTTAGTCTCCGATCTCACACAGTGGTCCTGTTTGGATCTGATCGTCCAACACGCCACAACTCCAGCAACTACTAAATCCTACAAAAGCACCACTGACTGTCTCACCTTCTTCCTCTTCTGCCAGAGGTTTTGCTCCTCTCTGCTGGCCCCAGTGTCTGTAATCTCAGTGTTGTTGTGTGTCTTGTTAATATCTTAAACTCCAGCCGAGACAAATAAAGTAAAAAATAAACTTGAACAAAATCCTGCTTCTGCAATTATGCACAAAATCCAGTTTAAACTCCAAGAACAGGTCAAAAAGAAAAGGCTGGGTAGAGTAATTTCTAAAAGAAAGCCTTGAAAGCCCACTGACATTCAACCTGTACTTTAGTCTGTCTACCACAAAATGGCAGTAAAGCATTGAGCATCAGTGAATGTCAAACCAGCAAGAGGTTTGCGTCTTTATAACAGACCTTGGTTAGATTCCCACTTATGCTACCAGTCTGTGTCCTTGCACAAGACAAACTGCATTGTCTCATTCCACCCAGCTGTAACTGGTACCAGCCTTGGCTGGAGAAGTAACCTGCGTTGGACTGGCATCCCATCCAGGGAAGGTCATAGAATTATCTTCTTCACACTATGGAACCCAGAGATAAGCATTGGAACCTCAGCGTTTACCACATTTGTTTCACAATTGGGTTGTAATTCAAATTCCTTGACCTTGGTCTTTGCTAACATAAATTCTTTCAGTGAAATTTTATTTAATATATATATATATATATATATATATATATGGCACATCTAACTTTGCTTAGGCAGTTCCAGAACTGACCGACATATCTGTGCCAAGTCTGTTGTACATCAAAGTGAAAAGCAAAAAAGAAAAAAGGGGAATTTTTTTTTTTTGATGTTTGACCCCAATGACCTTGACCGAAGCTAACCCTTTAAGTGTAATTCCAGACTTGACTTTCATCCACATAACAAGTTTGGTGGTCATCGGGCCAAGGACCAGGGAGGAACAAACAGACAAACATTTCTCAAAGTATATTATGATGTCATAAAGTCGCAATCAATTTGCAGCCTTCATCAGCATTTGAGGCCAAATTTGTCCCCCTAAGCTATGTATATTCACTGTAATCACTTTTTTACTAAGTCTGACATTTTTCCACGTGTTTTGAGTCAGACCATACCCTTTCTTTAAAATAACATTTCATTTTATTAGATGACCAGTTAACTATGAATGAGAATAATTTTAATAATATTTCAATTTGTTGATACCTCTCACAGCTGTAACAGCTGATGTTTGTGGTTTTGTCCTCTCAGCACTGAACAACTGATCCGATTATCTGAGCACGTTGTTTAATCATGCAGAGTTTTAAAAGCAGATTTCAGCTCAAAAGAGATAAAGAGGCTACGTTTGTAGATTTAAAACAAATATCAGTGTCATTTGTGGCGATCGCTGTAAATGAAAGAAAATATCACGTCAGTGTTATCAGAGCACACACCTAATTATTAGTGTGTGGACTGTGGCTGATATTATTCACACCTTATTAGTCAGGCTGTTGTTAACATGAAGGGTGATGATGGAGCGGGACGATAAACACCGCCGCGCTCTTATTGGTTGGATCAAGTTCTGTGCTTTGATCTTCTTTATCCTCATTTCTCACGGAGAACGGCAGGTGTGACGGCGTGTATGTGCGTGATAACCCTTTAACGTCAAGCACAGACATTTCTGATCCAATCCAGTAAGCAGACTGAAGTGTATTTGTCGGTGTTTGTTCTGGTTTGGTGCTGCTCCACCATGTAGTCCCACAACAGGTGATGCAACAGAAAAAAGTTGCATTATGCCCAACTTCTCCAATTGCATCCACCGAAACCTATAACTCTGCATTAGTGACATTGGTGTCTTGGTGGCTTCCCTCATTAGTCTCCTTCTTCTATGGTCAACTCAGTTTTCAATTCAGTTTATTTATATAGCACCAAACCACAATACAAGTCGCCCCAAGGCGCTTTACAAGGGTAAGGTCTAACCTTACCAACCCCCCTGAGCAAGCATGTAGGCAACAGTGGAAAGGAAAAACTCCCTCTGGCATTTTTTTTTAGGAAGAAACCTCAAGCAGACCAGACTCAGAGGGGTGGCCCACTGCTTTGGTCATACTAACAATAACAAAGATCGAATAAATAAAGTACAATAAGGAATTTTCAAACATGCAAAATAAGAACAGCAAAAAAGTCTGGTTATAGATCTTCAGCAGTTGTCATCCAAAAATCTTCCCCAGATGGTGAAGAGCTTGCTCCATTATTAGTAACAAAATTAAGATGGAGAGGAAAAAAAAATAGTTCAATATAACACTAATATTTAATTCATATGAAAGAGAGAACAAATGGGTCTTTAATCTGGATTTGAATGACTCCAGAGAGTCAGACTGTTTTATCTCAGCAGGCAGATTGTTCCACAGAACAAGTGCACGGTAAGAGAAAGCTCTGTGGCCTGCTGACTTCTTTTTCACCTTTAGAACCCACAGTAATCCTGCCTCAACCTTTACTGGCATATCAAGATTGGTAGAAATGAGCAAAAGGACCTGGGAGGAGTTGCCCATCAACTAAACAAGCAGGCATGGGCCTGGGACAAGTTGGAGAAGAAACCGATAAATCAATTGACCTTTGACAGATAAACCAATTGACCTTTGTCCCCAATGACCTTGACTTTTGTTGAAAGAAAGCTCTGAAGGGGAATTGTGGTGCCATCCTACATGTGTACAGCATGTTTGGTGTAAACTGGCACAAGCACCTCGAAGGACTGGTGGAACTAACACAGACAAACAAACAAAAAACAAGCAAACAAACATTTCTCAAATTTCCTACAGTCATTCAGGCAAAACCTGATCGCCCCCCCAAAAAAACCCCAACATATATAGATAGATATAAATATTGCAGTCATCAGAACAGTGCTGGATCTTGTTGGAGCTTTGAAAGATGAATTCATCCTCAGGACTCCTTCAGTCTTCAGATGAAATGATCTCATCCCATCATATCTCTTCTGACTCTGCGGTCCGGTTAGCTAATAGTCCACATTCACTCATACGTGCACGTGGTTATCTATAGCCCTCTGTGGCATTCAGCGGTGATTACTGTAACTCATGGCACAGAGACAGAACATTATCAGACATCAGGAAGGGTGATAGGAGCCAAAGACTCTGCGCTACACGTAGCCGGCTCTGAGCGATGTGGTTTTACATTCATGTGTTTTCTCGTGTCTCTGTGGAGGAGGGAGTCAGCCTGCTCTTATCCACATGAACAAACTCCAGGCTCAAATACGTTACACCCACATAACCTGCCGATATCTCCGGATGAAGCATTTGGAACCGCTGATAGCTGCCGATGTGTTGACTGGCTGATACCTCGGCCTTCCTGGGTGAGGTCATGAGGCAGATCCCGTCTTGTATTCCAGTCTGCAATCCAGGTTCCATGGGGACCATCACTCCCACTGAGTAGAGGACTGAGGCTCCACCCGAGATACTCCCACTGACACCCCCCCCCATGGAGAGGACCCGCACAGGGCGGAAACTTGGACAAACATTGATTTCTGCCAAACTTGGTTTGTCAAGTTTCCAAACCTACCCTTCAAGAGTTCGTTTTGGCAAAGATCAAGGCCAAGGACTTTGATTTTCAATCCGATTTGGACCAAATGCGGCACATACAGAATTGGCCTGTCAACGTCAGCCAGAGGTCAATCGTTTGGGCGAAGGGTCAAGATCACAGGGTCAAATGTGCAGTTGCCATAGCCCTAAAAGTATTCATCTCCACAGGCAATATTACCGAGTATAACAAATCCTGAAGGCTGTTTTAGCACAAACATCAGATGCCTTTGATTGAATTTAGAAGCAAAAACGTGGATTATAGCAAACGAAAACTGACAGACATGTTGGATGTTTAAAGATGTGTCCACATTTGCATGAATTTCAGCTTTCTAGGTCTGTGTTTCACGGTTGTAGAGCTAAAAACACAGAGCTAAAGCTAAATTCGTGTAACAAAAACAAGCGGTTAGCGCCAGCTTCAGTGGTTTAACGTATCACAGTTAACTTTTCCGTTAGCAAATTAACAGTTATCGAAGCTAACTTTTAAGTTACCTACGCCCACCCCTGGTAGAAAGATTGAAAGCAGTGAAAAGTACGTAACTGCATGCACCTACGTAGTCATACCTGAAATTACAACATATTCTTGTGTGGTTGTTCCCTGAGACACAGATAAGCTACCAGTGGTAAACAGGAGGTGTGATGTGATTTGTGATAAAAGCGCCTCTGAAACCAAAAAAAAATCCCAAGTGCCTCCAAACATACCACGAAACCCAAAAGCCCAAAGGAGGGAGCAGACGTGTCTCTAATTGTGTGCGAGACTTAAACCCTGGTGCATTTAACCAACAGTTCCACTTAGCCACAGCGAACAGACACAACATCACCTACACTTAATCACAAACAGATGTCCGCTGACCTCTTCGCCAAATTCTCGCTGTAGCATTTATTTATTGGCTCGTCCTCTTAAGCGCTGTGTATAAATGAATACACTCGCATATTTCTCTGATGACACCGCTGCAGGCGGTCAAGCGCAAACTCAGCACAAATGCATCCCTGTTGTTGGGCCAAAATGAAGAAACTGACATTTTAAACTGGTGATGAGCTGCCCTGCCCCAGTGTTTGCAGAGTGCATTATTCCTTGTTCCTTTCCCAGAGATGAAAGGTGTCCAGAAATTACTGCATGGATTTCCAGTGTGCTGTCATTTTTTACTACCCTGTTACATTTTGCTACCAACATCATCTGGCAGCAGGTTTCACAATGATTGTTCCATTGGGTTTTGCTACCTTATCAGATTTTGCTACCGTATCAGATTTTGTTTCCTTCTTCATGGAAGGAACTACTTGGCTACTTCAACACAATTATGTTACTTTGTAAAATGGTCAAAATTTTTTTTTTTTTTTTAATGAAACACCATAAAAATGTACTGTTGGAAAAATCTAGCTAAGATTTAAAAGTAGCACAAAGTAATGATAGAACATTTACAGTCAGGCCTATAGGTATTTGAACAGTAACACAATTTTTGTAATTTTGCCACTGTACACCACCACAATGGAGCTGAAATGAAATAATTGAGATGTGCTGGACTTTTAGTCTTAACTGGCGGGGTTTAATTAAAAATACAATATTAATTATTTTGGAATTACAGCCATTTTTGTACACAATTTGTACACACACAAAAATATTAAATGAATTAGAAATATTAAGAAGTAAAAATACACATGAAAAATAATATTCCTAATCGAATTAATCCATTGCTTGACCTCAAGCTCAACGTGATGCTCGTTGCCTTCTCGCAATGTGTCGACTTCGCTGACTGGATTAGTGTTTAAGCTCCAACCCGAACAACTGTATGATTTTAGGGTTTACAAACATTTTTTGTCCATTAAACGGCATTTAGCGGACCAATTAGCATCCACTAAATGTAGCTCCGCTAATGAAAGTTAGTTTACTAAGAGGGAACAATTAGCTTCCACTAAATGTAGCTCCGCTAACTAAAGTTAGTTTAGTTAGAGGGAACAATTAGCTTGCACTAAATGTAGCTCTGCTAACTAAAGTTAGTTTAGTTAGAGGGAACAATTAGCTTGCACTAAATGTGGCTCCGCTAGCTAAAGTTAGTTTAGTTGGTGGACCAATTAGCTTCTACTAAATATAGGTCCGTTAACTAAAGTTAGTTTAGTTAACAGACCAATTAGCTAAATGTAGCTCTGCTAACTAAAGTTAGCTTAGTTAGCAGACCAATTAACTTCCACTAAATGTAGCTTCACAAAGCTGCATTTAGTGGAAGCTAATTGGTCAACTTATGGTTTTCAAATTAGCTGAAAAGCTAACCCATTAACCAAAAAGTTAGCTTTGAAAAAAAATTATCTGTTAGCTGAACTGTGCCCACCAATGCTGTATGTTACAAGTGAAATAACGGCAGAACTGTAGATGTCTTCGAGAGTGAGAATGCCTATTTTTCTTACTTTTTTAAAAAAAATAATTTTTTTTTCTCCGCTGAGTCTTCTTGCTCTCTGTTTGGGGGGAAACGGAGAGCAGATCCATCAACTAAATGGTGGTCCTTATCTATCTTTTCCCCCCTGGATGCTAATTAAAGATAATAAACCTTCGAGATCATTTCTCTGCTGTGCCAAACTTACGGTCACCTCTGTTCGCCTCGCGCACACGCGCCCTGCGCGCACGCCGCCTTCGACACATGGTCGCAGGCTTTCCCAAAGGCAACAGGTGTGTGTCAACTGCAGTCACAGGCACAAGACTGAAACACGCGTTGAAATAAGCTTCAAGCCTGAAAAATAGCATCGCGCACGAAAGCAGACGTGTTCGGTGTAAGTTCAAACCCCTCGTTTATCTTCGCTCCACGCCTTAAACACAGGTGTTTGGAGAGCTTACAGATGAGAGCGGGGTGCCAAACATTGTGATATCATGCAACTTCACTTGCTTGTTTCCCACAGAAAAATCTCTTTGTCATAAACACTGATTTTTTTTTTTTTTATCCCCCCGTTTAAAAGTCTTCCCACTCGCTGGCTTTGTCAATATGCGGATATTTATTTAGCTCACAGTCCCATATGTGGACCGGACTGATTTTTATTGAGAAAGAAGATAAAAAGGAAGGTTCTGCTCTATGTCCATTAGGACTCGAAGAGCGTGTGATGGAGTGGAATAAACTTTTGTGATTATCTTCCCAGGCTGCTGCAGCGGAGGAGAGAAAAGGAGGGAGTTGCATGTGCTCGTGAAAACACAAAGAAGCACACAGACACAGAATGCTGCGCACAAACGCGTGTACAGATGTACAAGGCTGCACCTCCTCCCTGGTATTGCCCAGGTCTGTATTTATCCCTAACCATAACAGAGGAGGGAGATAATGGCTGATGGGACCGTCGTAAAAATAACCTGGCACAGATCTGTTTGGATTAACCTCCTTCTCAACTCTCTCCTCTGCCCTGCTCCTCCATCGTTCTATCATGTTTTATAGCGCTCTTATTTTACTGTCAATTATATGCTATCTGTCTAGTTAACTATCTAGCTAGCCGTAATCTATCCACCTAGGCGAGGCAGGTCTGGGAGCTTGTGTCGATGTATTAACCACATCACGGTACTGCCCCAGATCCTGAATGTCAACCGCCATGCAGACAGCCAATCCATCTCTACCTCTCAAAAGTAGCGGTAACCATCTATTGTTTGTAGCCAGGTGGATACTAGGCATCCCCTTGGACTTCCCCTTGGGTCCTCAATGCTGAGGGACATGTGTGCAGGATCATGTCCAGAGAAATGTGCCACATGGCCAAAATGTCCAAGCTGACGTTCTCTCATGCAAGCGATAGTCCTCAACTGTTGGTTTGACTTGACAAAAAGTCAGTTAAGCGATACCCATGGATCCTCCAAAGAGGCCCACTAGTACCAAAGACATCCCGTCATCACCTTAGGTCACTGGTTAGCCTTCAAAACTTGCAACCATATATTAAGACAGAAAGTGCAAAGACCTCAACAACTTGGACTTTTGATCTTCTGCAAAAACACTGGCATCACCAAACACCTCTGTCCACCAGCCTCATGACTCTGCCAGGTCTTCCAAAGAGTCTCATGACCTTAAACACAGAACATGCAGAGACACAAACATCATAGCCGAGATAAGATAATCTCTTTACAAGTTCACCCCTTTCACTGCATACCCATATACTTCTGATGGTCAAGTCCAGAAGTAATTAGAAGCTTGGACATTAGTCTTGATCCACAACAATTGCAAATCCAGATGCTTTGATCCCTCACTTGGATTTTAAGTTCTGCCATCAGGGTATCTATTGATTCTACAAAATCACAGCATCGTTCCTGAAGTCAAAGTCAGTAAACCTTTCTTTGCCAACAAAGGGATCAAAGTCACTGTTCTCCACAACACTACCCAACACCCAGTCCATGAAAGCACTGAATGGAGTAGGAGCCAAAACACATTCCTGAGGAATGCCAGTATTCAGTGGGAAGACGTAAGAATCTCTGCCCCTGCTTTGAGATCAGACAAATTTTCAAGATGTTCCAGAAAGCAGTCTGCTCAACTGAGTCAAACGCTTTGCAAAAAAATCAGTATAGTCTATAAAAAAGCATGGCTGCATGTGTTCAATAACTACTCACAAACCTTTGTTATGAAGCCAGAGTGCTCTGGTTGCTGAGTGTCAAGTAACTGAGACTGAATCGTGTTGACAATAATAATCCTTGCAAGCACCTTGCCTGGCACAGAGTGCCCTGTGACACCCCTGTAGTTGTTGCACTCCAGGTATTCAATCTTTTTTTTTACAGAGCGGGACAACAGATCTTTTCCTCTACTTCAGAGGAATGATACCTATCTCCAAAACTAAAACAAAGACTGTCTGCAGTGACAGTAGAACAGCATCTCCATCTGTGGAGGAGTTCATCTCCAGTACTGTAGATCCCTGGAGCTTTCCCACCCACAGTTGTTTGACTCCCTTTGTGACATCACCAAAATTGATTGTTTGCAGTTGACTAGAGGATCAGCCACCAGAGCCCTGGTGTTGTAAGTATCTAAAACATTGGCAGGAGGATCAGAAGGATCACAGATTTCCACTATTCTAACCAGCTATCTAGGTGTTTTCTATCTAGCTGGCTGGCTATCCATCATTAGGCTCAGAAATACTTGGACATTGATATCATTGTTCATTTAGCTGTTTATAACGGGAATGAATTGAAACCAAAAGATGAAGTGAAGATTAAACTGGAGTGGAAGATTGACAAATGGATTGGCACAGTTAAGCAGGCCTTGCTGCAGCCTCATCTATGGCCATGAACTTTGGGTAGTAACTAAAAGAGTTACATCAATGAAATTAAGCAACTAAAATAAATTTCCCCCACAAGGTGAGGGATTCCACTTTAGCAGCTCTACATTGAAGTCCTCAACACTGTTCTTAAGGTGTTTCTGGGAAATAGTTGGGAGGTCTCTTGGGCGCCTCTTGCTCAGTGGCTCGTTATAACCCCCTCAACTCCCCCTGTAAATTTGCCACCGACACTGGTGGGTTCAGCAATGTTAAATGGTCTGAATAACAAGCATGGTGAAGGATGATGGTTTCAGAAAACATCTCCACAATAGTTGGCTAGATCACGAACACCC
>CABFOU010311861.1:0-12193 GCA_900660325.1 Opsanus beta
ATATATATATATATATATATACACACACATACATACAGACACCTTGCCACCTCTGATGACTTGGGTAAAATTCCATTTCTCATCCCTTCGCCTAACCCCCTGTTATGGAGGCTATTCACTAGTTAAACCAGGCGAAATCTTTCCCTGAGAAATGGGACACCCTCCATTACATGGAGCGCACAAAGCAGAGGGGTGAAGTCACATGGTGAGATGAAGAAGGAGTATTGGGATTGGGCCTTCTTGCTGGACTATTTGATACTCAAGCACAGGGCAGATCCAGAGGGGACATGCCCCCCCCCCCTCCACCCATTATCAACAGGTACAAAACAAAGCATGCTCACTGAATGCTGTTTCTGAACCCTCTATTCAGCAACAAGTGACTAAGCTTGATACATTTGTACCAGACCTTGATTCAGCGAGGTGTAGCACTCGTTTAGCCACAGACATTTCAAATATTCTCTGTTACTTGTCATCATAACGTCATAGCATCACAATCAAGACGACATAAAACAAGTTCAAATTAAAAATAAAAACTAAGTTTAAAAATGAAGTGTCTTTTCTATGTGGTTGAATTTTGTGGTGAAATACCCACCAAAATGCAGGAAATGACACCTAAGAATTCAAAATTTTCTGGGGGGAGGGGGGCATGCCCCCAGACCCCCCAGGGAAGACTCATTCACAAATCCACCAACCTGCGCCCTTCCCCCCTTCCACAGCCCTTTACAAAATCCTGGTTC
Organism: Opsanus beta; assembly: GCA_900660325.1. Lineage (NCBI taxonomy): Eukaryota > Metazoa > Chordata > Actinopteri > Batrachoidiformes > Batrachoididae > Opsanus > Opsanus beta. Next base: position 738 of record CABFOU010311861.1, read on the forward strand.
TGCCCCTGCATCATTCAGAGTATAAAAACCATCCCAGAGGTTCGGATCAGAAATTCGCAGTTCTCCAGGAAAGAGGGGATGATGTTTAATGTGAATTTCAGGCATTACATAACATGATTAAAGGTTTTACTGAATCACAGGTGCAGTGACTTATTTGCATGAGTGGGATGAGATCAGCTTGCAGTCAGTCACACCAAAATACTCAAAATATGAAGTATAAAAACCTGCAAGCAATGCATGCTGCTGTAACCAGGACTGCTTACGTGCAAAATAAAACAAATAAATAAATGAAAAGCAAAACAAAATTGCACACCATCTAATGTGGCCACTATTTTGCTTTTTTTTTCTCCTGTCTTGCTCCTGTTGCCGCTGCAGCGCTTAAAGTGACGTTTTTCTCACGTTGGACTTTTCTTGAACGGCAGACGGTGAGATCCGAAATTAAAGAAGCGCCAACAATTTCTGCCATGAAGGCAAAGCACATGAAACATGTCCGATCCCTTTGTCGTTTTAATGAACAGCACACGTCAACAAACGCACATTTTCGTCAGGCGCAAAACAAATGAAATCAGACACTAAATATTAGATATCGCTTTCAAAAATTTTTTGACACAGATCGGCGTGTCACCGTTATTGCCCATCAGCAATTAAACCGCACGCTGCTCTCAATAAGCAAATGTTGCCAAGCAACGACTACAGTTGCAGCCTCCGTGCAGAGTCCTGGATGATATCGCTTAGCAACTACATTTGTTTGTAGGATGTAAAAACTGACCCCCCCCACGGTGCCGTGTGAGCGATACAGTTTGGGCCTGCAGAGCTCCGTCAAGAAGAAAACCTTGAAAGCAGACAGGATAATCATGTTGATACAAATATACTGCGTACAGTATCATTACCGGGGACGTAAATACGCACAAACAGGAGCACCGTGTACAAATCCTGTGTGTGCTGCGAAGGAATTCGCATCACAGAACAAAGACAACTTCTGAATTTTTACTGACATTTCCGCTAAAATGTACTGACATTTATCCACAGTTACAGCATGTGTTCACATTATGTTCTCTCAGATAACATGTTTTATATTATTAAATCTTGCAGCTTCATTTTACCCATTTAGCCGTGGACATGACGACAGTAAGACATGGACATTTGACCCCAGGTACCTTGCTTCACCTGCCATTGACCTTTACTTGACCTTGCCAGGGAAACTCTGGAATCCACCTCAGTATGGACCACATTTTGTCCAAATTGGGTTAAAAAAAAAAATAATTACTTGACCTTTGCCAAAGTGAATGCTTTCTGGGTATCAGTAAAAGGACCTGGGAGGGGTTGGCCAAAAAACAGGAAAGCAGCGATGACCTTTGGCCCCGCTGACTGCCTTTTGGCAAATTTGACCTTGCTCGGCAATTTCAAAACCCAGCTCTACATGTGTGCGCCAAGTTTGGTGCAAATCGGAGTGAAAAACATAGATTTTGACCTTTGACCCCAATAACTGAACTTTGGCAAATCTGGCTCTGCTGGGCAATACCTGAACCCCCTCCACGTGTGTGCCAAATATGGTGCAAATCAGAGTGGAAAAACCAACTTTAACCTTTGACCCTATGAACTTGAGCTCATTGACCTTTGGTGAATTTGACCTCACCGGGCAATTCAGAACCCAGGTCCATATGCATGCCAAGTTTGGTGGACATCAAAGAGAGGAAAAAAAAAACTTAAATTTTGACCTTTGACCCAGTGATCTAGACCTCATTGACTCTGCTTTGTTAGATTTGACCTCGCCTTAGTAACTCCAGAACCATCTGCGTGCAAAGTTTGATGGACATCGGAGTGAAAAAAATTGAAAATTTCACCTATAACATCAATGACCTTGAGACTTTGCTGAAACTATCCTTTTAAAAAGGTAACCCTGGGGTTGACCTTCATCCATGTAACAAGTTTGGTCAAAGTCAAACAAATGATTAGGGAGGAGCAGGGGAACAAATAGAAAACGGCAAATGGACTGCATTTATATAGCGCTTTTCCATCTATATCAGAAGCTCAAAGCGCTTTACATTGATGCCTCACATTCACCCATTCACACAGACACTCACACACCGATGTCAGGGTGCTGCCATGCTTGGCGCTCACTACACACCGGGAGCAATTTGGGGATTAAGGACCTTGCCCAAGGGCCCCTAGTGATTTTTCGGCCAGACGGGGGTTTGAACCGAGGATCCTCTGGTCTCAGGCCCACTGCTTAACCACTAGACCATCACCATTAAAAAAAAAAAAAACATTGCTCAAATGTGTGATATGCATGCTTTCCCATGATTCAACTCTCCTGAACATGGTTGATGGCAGCTTCCCCTTAAGCCAAAAACATTTAAATTAATCAATGTTACTATAATCAAAGTATAAAAAAAAAAAACATATTCTCACAGGAAACCTGGCGGGGCTGCAACGCCAAAACACTCATCCAGATGGCTTTGTTCGCTCTACAGGCCTCCAGTCAGAACTCATCAAAAGTTTCACGTCGTCCTGTTCAGCGCCTCCACAAGCCTGCAGCTGGTCAGGAAGCACGCGTGTGCTTTACCTTCTGAATCCATTTTCACTGCTGAGGGAACTCTTCCTGTACTCAAATAAACACCGAGGGAGTTTTTCCCCTTCCCATATGCTTGCTCATGGGCTGGGTAAGACGCCTGTTTTCCAACCCTCTCTGCTCCACCCAGTGTTAATTAACCAATCAGGTGTGCTCAGCCCATCAGGCGTGAGGGAACACCAGACTTGACTAACCAGGTGTGGTTGCAGGAGGCAGGCGACCTCCGGGAGAAGAGTGCTGGTGACCCCTGGGCTTGACCTTTTGAGGTGCAATATGATTTGGCGCTGTGAAAATAAATTCAGTGTAACGAAACTGAATCTTTTCTCATCCGTCCATAGAGGTCCAGACATCCTGCTTCTCAGCCACACCCCAAAAAAGTTTTGAAAAAAAAAAAAATCAAATAAATCATCCACCTCGATAAAATCATACATACGGCCGAAGGGCCCGCTGTGGTTGGGCAAAGATGTGCAAATCAATCAAGATTAAAAGTAAAAGGGATACATTCTACTCAATGTAGTTTTTACTTTTGGCTAAGTTCAGTCAGCTGTGTGATAGACGCGGCCCGTTGAGGGGGGCAAATTTCACCCAGCAACCACTGGGGTAGTATATATCCATATATAGATACTACGTATGTTCAGACCGGATGAATGAAGAAAAATGCAACTTCTCTTTGCATTTTTTTTGAAAAATTAATCAAATATTTTTAGGTAATTTTTTAAATTTTATGATAAAATTGAAAATCAAAGGCATTTTTACTCTATTTTTAGCGAGCTCTGCAGTACCTTGGTGGCCCACCGGGGGCTACAGCCCACACTTTATGAATCACTACCTCAGAGGGCCCAGGAGGGTGTCTGTGGTAAATTGAGATATTCCAACATTGTGTGGTGGGCTTGTTTTAACCGTGGTGGGATTTTCTAGGCGTTTTAAAATTCCTTTTTTTTCCACCCCAAACTTTGGCATCCTTTGTGACATCGCCAAGGTTGCGCCAAATGTATACTCCGGGTGTTTTTGCACACTTCAGATGGAACAAATCGAGCATGTTACATCATCGAATCAAGTTGTTAGATCACATTCAAGGGTAACTGCGATCTTCACATGCTGGCTTGTCGCAACTGTAGACTGCGACCTTCTGAGATGTACATCCGTGAACGTGAGAACGGAGCTTAAAGCTAAGAAAGAGCTTGCGTCCCCTTACGAGGCAGCACTCCTGGGATGCTCTGACTGAGTGCACGTCCCGCAGAAGAAAGTCGACCACTTTCTCAGATGGCAGGGATGTGACTCATTACAGATTCTGATTGCGATTTTATGGACAAATCTTCAAGCAGCGCCCTCGGGCTGCCGTGTTCGCTACAGTGGGCTGAAGACTGGAGCTCCACTCTTAACCAATGATGTAATTCTGATGGGTTCTGCAGAATGCAGCCTGCTGTGCACGATGGGACAGTTGTCAGCCGAGTGTGAAGCAGCTGAATTGAGAATCAGCTCCTCCGAATATGACTCTATGGTACTCTGCTGGAAAACAGGACAGTTCTATTAGAGGCCGACCGATATGGAGTTTTTAGTGGCTGATACCGATATTACGGGGAAAAAAAATCGAGACACTGATATATCTGCTGATATGTACATTAAAAAAATGGTAATGAATCCTTATATTTCATTATCAAACCTTATTAACTCCTTTCCAAGTTGATTCTGTTTGTGTTATGTGAATTTATTTATTCTTTTTTTTTCTTTCTTTATTTCTTTTCAACGCAATGTGACGTGTGTACATAATGCTGTACCATATTTGTTTATATTGACTTGGAATAAACTTGGAAACTTGAAACCATGGTGACAAAGAAATGTATATGAGCTTTGATGTTTTGCAGTATTAACATGAACTTTATTATAAATGACAATAAATGTAACCAACAACCAACCAGCATACATCACACCGCCATCACTTCTCGTCTATTTTGGCCTCGCCTAGCTGGCAGCATAGCAATTACTTCTCTCTTCCTTCATTCATTTTCTATACCCGCTTATCCCAATTGAGGGTCATGGGAGGGGGTGGAGCCTATCCCAGCAGTTATAGGATGAGAGGCTGGGTACATCCTGGACAGGGCGCCATTCTGTAGCAGAACCATAGTCAATTTAGAGTCATCAGTTCACCTAACCTGCATGTCTTTGGAAGTGGGAGGAAGTCGGAGCACCCGGAGGGAAACAACACGAACAGGGGCGTGAACATGCAAACTCCACACAGAAAGGATGAGTTGGGAAGCAATCCCAGGACCTTCTTGCGGTGAGACAACAGCGTTAGCCACGAAGCCGCCGTGCCACCCTACTTGTCTCTTGTCGCTGTAAAACACCCACTCTGATTGAAAATGAATGGCAGCTGGTCGCTTTTTCCTCTGTCTCTCGTAACCAATGTGACCAAGAGGTGATGGAGTCTCAGCCATACTTGGCAGCATTGTGAACAATGTCTTTGTACAAACTATGGAATGGCACCATTTACAACAGCCAAACTGTTTTTCCTGCGCTGTTTATTTCGTAAAATAAAAGTTTTCATATCAGCTAAAATTGAGTCTGTAACGATATGTTCACGAAAGGCTCATATCAGACAATATTATCAGCCAACTGATCGATAGACTCGAATTTCTTTCTCCAGGTTGGAAGAGAGTTACTTCCCCAAGTGAACTAAAAGTGAATGGATTTGTATGATTTCAATTTAGAAATCAGATTACATTCGTACCCTCACCTGTGGTCATGGTAGAACCACAGTTCCATCACCTTGAAAGGAGCTGGTCAAAGTGGAAGGATGCTCACTGCTTGCCTCACTTTGGAGGCTTTCTAGTCACGGCCTACTGGGAGGAGATCCCAGGGAATAGACCCAGAAAATGCTGGAAGGATCATATATACCATCTGGCCCGAGAATGCCTCAGGATCACCCAGAAAGATATGGAGGATGGAAGTGGGAAGAGGGATGACTGTGTTTTCACCGTGGCCCAGTCCCAGTCCTGGAAAAAATAGCAGAAGATGGAAGGATGGACACACCTACGTTGGACCGTAAGGATCCCGTCGCTGTGGGGTACTGACAGAATCCACGTGCAGAGCTGAGTAACATGTACTTGTGATGTCGTGAACTCCAATCTTGCTCATCCTCCTCTCTCCATGTCATCTTCCCTGCCACTGCTCTGCATACCGTCTAATGGAGCAGAAACAAATCCCAAAGCTTTATATCTGCAGTAGACTCGAGCTGTGAACAAGAGATGTTTCCTCCTACGCAAGGCAGGCAGACAGGCAGAAGCTCGAGAGACTCAAACACCTTAAACTGTAGCTCCTGTAACGCCGATGAAATCTCACTGGTAGCAGTGAGTGAGCCTGCAGCCACCATCTGAGCTGTGAGCTGCAATTCTGCAGATTTATGCTCTACGTTTAAAAATCAGCCCATTTGTGCATGTAAGCATCCATGCATGCGCAATGACATCTATGTACGCATATGAATGCAACATAAAGATTTAGTATTTGCATAGTAACTATTGCCATCAAGTGTTTTGCCGTCACAAAATTAATACAACCTCTGCCATCCACTGTTGTCATCAAATAAACTGTAATATATTGTAAAATAAGTATTTGAATCCTTGTATTTAGAATTAAACAAAAACAGACACTTGCATTTGTATCCTGGTGTTTAATTGTCTTAGTGTTGGTTTGATCACTCTGATATATAAGTTAGGAAATATTCACAGAAGTACGTCTTCTGATTTGGAAATAAAAACCAACCAGCTGTGTCACTAACAGAGCATCAGTTTCTACATTTTGGACATGTGGCACGTTTCTCTGTGCATGATCCACCACATGGGTGCTTGAGGTTTGAGGACCCCGGTGGCTGGAGAAGGCCAAGGGGGACGCCCACGTTTCACCTGGCTGCGGCAGATAGATGGTTACTTTGGAGAGGTGGAGATGGATCAGATGTCTGCATGGGTGGTTGCCATCCAGGACCCAAGGTGGGTTGTAGCGTCGTGGATGCGGCAAAGCGCAGTGCAGCGCCAGACTTGACTTGACTTGTGTCACTTATGACACCACACAGCCGTGTTGGGATGAAATAGAATATTGGCAGTTCTGCTTTTAAAATTTAAAGCAGGAAGGTTTATAACTAATGTTAATGTGGAGGGTTTTTTGTTTTGTTTTGTTTTTTGGTGGAGGGTGAGGTATTATTAGGTTAGAGTAGGGATATAAAAAAACAACCAGTGGTGGGCACAGCTAAACAAAAAGTTAGCTTCGATAACCATTAATCCGCGAACTGAAAAGTTAGCTTCGCTAACGCTAAACCGATAAAAGGTTAAATAATTTAGCGGAAGCTAACGTTAATCGCTAACCGCTAAAACACAAGCGACACAGAGCAAAACAAAATATTTATCTTAACCAACTGATACTGACAAAAAAATAAAAAAATAAAAAAATAAGTCTATCTGCAGCTGCCAAAGGTTCATAACTTCTAATGATCAATACTCTGTTCAGTAAGATGGGTGGTCCTTGGAGAAACTCAGATCAAATTCGAAATCCTCTGAGATAAACTCATTTAGGATGTTCAGTTCAAATTAGGTGAAAATCACATGAATTTTGTTCAAGTTATAATGTGCACAAGAAAGTGTGACACACACACACACACACACACACACACACAGAGTGTAATTCTACATTCCCCTTCTGACCTTACGGACGGCGGAGTGTAAATGCTTTTGCACGTAGTCTTGGTTAATAAGGGGAACATGATTCCAGTAAGATAAAAATATTGTTTTAATGGTTCTGTAGGTTCATATTTGTTGTCTAAATGTGTGGTTTTACTCAGAGGAAACTTTTTTTTAAATATCTGAACTTAACTTTCCGAGGTCCAATCTCATGGTCACACTCCAAATACTACTAGTCTCTCTCTCTCTCTCTCTCTTATTAACTGTATCAAACCTTTTAGATATCAGTCTCAGAGGGGAAACTGCCTATAATAGGCCATGTTTGCTCTCTGCAGTTCAAATCTAATCTAACAGGACGACAAAAAATATTCCAGAGAGCAGCATCGGAATCGATACTTTTTGAACGTTTTCCTCCCTAATTAAAATGAGCCTAAAGACTATGAAGTGTCCTCAGGTGGTCGGGCTGGGGACTCCAGGTCAGCTGAGCAGAAAGCTCCAACCCAGATGGTGCACTGACGTAAGCTTCGGAATAGATTTTAGGGAATCCTGGTGGTGCAGCGGGCTGCCTTACCCCAAACAGTTCACATGCTACCTCACATTCCTCCTCAGGATCTCTCTTGGATGATGCATGAGAAGAGTTTGTCCTTCTGTCTACTTTTTAAAATCATATTTCACCAATAAATCACTGCAAATCATCAAACTGCACCCTATAGTGGCACACACACACACACACACACACACAGATTCCCAAATTAAAAACAATTAGATGAAATGGAGAGTGGCCCATGATGAGCAGCCTGCATGCCAAAACCTTCCAAACCACTGCCGTTTTAAACAATTCGGGACTTGTGGGACAGAGCGATGCCGCTCAGGCTGCTCGTATAGAGGGAGCGTTATGTAATTAATACTCCTCCTCCTATGCAGATACAGTAAAGCCGAGCAATCCCGGCCTCGGCTGTATCCCGAAATCTCCTTTGTGTGTCAGTCATCCATCACTCTGCCTCCAATAAAACATGCATCAGTGGCATCCTTACAGCTTCCATCCAGTAGCTGTTAAAGAGTCACGCATGCAGCATACAGAGAAAAATCTGTCCCTCACCCACACATGAGGCAAAGTGAGCCCAACGAAATCCACTTGCCTTATTCTCAGACAGAGGAAAAAGTGGTGGCTCTCTTACCAACAAATTCACCTTCTTCAGGAATCCTTCCTCTGCTCTCCCATCAGCCGGCTTCTTCCAGAGCACCAGCTTTCATCTTTCCAGTAAAGAGAGGGAAGAGAGCGGCGGAGGAGTTTAAATAATTAGCATTCCTCTTGCTCTTGTTTTCTCTCCCTCTCTCTCCCTCCCTCTCTCTCTCTCCCTCCCTCTCCCTCCTCTCTGCCAGATTTCTCTACAGTCTCCGGGGGGGTAAAGCAGGAGCATCAGTGATACAGCGCCAGGCGCTCCGCTGCAGGAGGCTGAACGTCAGTCATGCAGGTCACCTAGGGAACCGGTGTGCCCCGCCTCCAGCCGATGAGGATTGGTGGGCTGATGGAGAACCAGAAGTCCTCAGATCCACAGATGGGTAGCTGTGGTGGGATCATGTACAGAGCCAAACAAACAGTAGAGGATTGCAGTACTTGTAAACTATCTCTCTCTCTCTCTCTCTCTTTCTCTCTCTCTCTCTCGCTTCAGAACTCACCACTTTATTTTACAGTTGCTAGGCAACAGACGTGTAAGTGCGTACTGCAAAGCAGGAGGAAAGATGTGGGAGAGGAGTTCAAGTCCTCAACTCTCACCATCTCTCGCTCTCTGTCAGAGGTGTGGATGGATGCTGAATATTTCAGCTCTCAGAGGCTGCAGCAATCTGTTACGTGCATCACTGCAAAGAGAGACCATCGCGCAAAAAAGAAAATCAAACTGCATCCCCGCCTCAGCGCAATTATACCCCAATTAGACTGAGAAAGATGGGCTCACTTTCTAAAATGTGCCTGAAATTATCATGAAGGGCCATTTTATAGGATGTAAAATTATTATTTAAGCCTTAATGTTCCTGGATTATATGCTTATCTGTGATTGGTTCTTAAGCAGAGACAATACGTATGGAAACTGACACATAAGGATGAAAGAATTTGAAGGAAAAAAAATCTGAAGGAAAATTTTCTGCCTCAAGGGATTGTAATTTATGTAACTACACTGAGAGAAAAAAAACCCTCCTTACATATGTACAGTAAAGGCCATAAGTTTACATACGCCTTGGCTGAAAACTTTCAAACTCCACACATTTCATGTTACCAAACAATACACAATAACTTAATGTTAAATCAGTCACAATGTCTACCTCATCTCCGCCTAAATTTATTTTAGAGCTGCAACAATTCATAGCTTAACTAAGTATTAATCAATTACATTAAATTAATTGCCAATTATTTTAATCTTGATTAATTGTTTTGTTCAAATTCTTTGATGTCAGCTTCTGAAATATGAACATTTCTTTACTAGTTTCTGTCTGACAGTAAAAAGAATATATTTGGCTTGTGGGCCTTGGGGAACATTTCCCACCCTTTTCTGACAGTTTATGGCGTAAACCACTAATCGGTTTATCACTAAAATAATCAATGAAATAATGGATATGAAAAATTATCATTAGCTGCAGCCCAAGTTATCTTAAAACAATAGTTACAACATAGATTTATTTCCGCTGTTATTCAGCATCATCCAGAGTTGTGTCAGGAAGGGTATTCAGTGCAAAACATATACCAAATCAATAAGCAGGTCAATATGCATCTGGTGTGTTGACCCCAAGAGAATATGAGAAGCTGAAAGGAACAAAAATAAATAAATGAATGAATAAATAAATAAAGGATTCCAAATGTACACATACACCAAGATGAATACATCTTTAAACAGCATTTGAGATTCCAGAAAAACCAAGAAGTTGATGTAATAGTTCCAAAATCTTCAGAATGACTAATTAGCATAATTAAGGATTAAATGGGGCCCCTGTGATTGTATTTAGAAGCCTGTACAGAAAATGTTGATGAGTAAGTTACTCTGCTAAGGCTACATTTGGTACCACTCCAAACAGAGTTCTATATCTGTAGACACAAACGGCGTGCGAGCGTGTCATCCTCCCCCCTAGCAACACAAATGGTGTGCGGGCGTGCCGTGCCTCCCCCCGCCTATCCCGCATGAACGCGGTGCAGCCGACGAACGATGGCCGGTGTGCAGTGCCAGATCTGGACGGGCTGTCATGTCCATGATGGACGGCATTTAACAGATACATTGTCATCCGATCATATGGGTCACATGATGCATATGACACATCATGACCATCGCAACTGGAATATCAGGTCCTGGAGCGCGCTGTGCTGGGATGTGACAGCTGTCAAATATCCCCCAGGCGGACATCCTGTCCGTCATTCTGTCCGTCTGGGCTTAAAAAGTGAACTTTTTAAGCTGCCATCAGAGCTGGGGTTTCCTGCTGTAATAGAACACTGTGCAAAGCGTTCAACAAACTCTTATAAGACAAACAATAACCAATTATTCTCTGTGTCGTCATCATTGAGAAATGACCATCCCTCACGTTATCACCTGCAGTCTGCCGCTGCAGATGATCAGCCCATGTCGACCCGCTTGTGGGGCCCTCCTGCACCCGCAAAACGCTGAGCGCAAAAGTCTCATACGCGCATATTTTTGCGTGCATGTTGTTATAGTACAACTCCTGTTATCTGCAGTGGCAGACTGGGGGGGGGCGGTGGACACACAACCCCGCTGCCAACATCCATCTGGGTCCAGGATGGCTGCGCAGGCCACGCCCATTTGGCGCTTGCCACCTCGAGAAGCCCTGACTGTGGTGTTCTGCACACCACTGTTGTGCTGGCAGCGCGATTGAGCCCACATTTTCTAAGTGCCCATCGATGGCGGTTGTTGGTTCGTGTGTGGGCCGTCGACTGGGGCCGAGTGTGTGTTAGAATTGTTTCAACTTGTCACCCAGGCGCCGGTCTCCCACATTCTGCCGCATGTGTGAAGGCTGGCTCGATCGCGTCGTCCGCCCTGGGTACGACGCGGCAGATGATTTCGTGCAGCTCGTCTGGCGCGGCCCGAATGGGACGACCTGCATGCGAGGTGCCGTGCGAATATTGCGATTGCGGTCGATTGCCGGTACGGCGCCAGCTCGACGGCCGGTCGATTGTGTTTCCCCCTGCGAGCGCGCCATGACGGTGGAGTGCATCTGCT